>JAIPRM010001440.1:22657-38113 GCA_025469315.1 Stegophylla sp. TES_Ste_2020
ATTCCCCCCCCCCTAAAAAAATGTATGCAGGCACCTATGACAAGGAATTAATTGGGGCACTAAAACTTTTGCTGCCCCGGGGCCCAAAAAACTTAGTTGCGGCACTGTTGATAGATTTTGCAGAAAAATGCTGATTTTAAAATTTTAATGCATATTTTGACAATTTTTTCAACATATTTAAAGCGATAAGAAAAATAAATATATTAATACTTCCAGTAATATGCTATATATTTAATCCCATATCGACCGTATCGCCCGCTCGATATCAACCGATGATAGGCGATAGCCGATAATAGTTATTTAATTTAAACCAAAAAAAAATTCAATTTATTTATAAATCATTTTCAATTCAACTAATAATATTATAATATAGTAATATTATATTAAATTCTAATAAAATAAATACTTAATTTTACCACATATTTGTTATACTTAATTTTTTTTTCGCCATATCTTAGTGCATATACGGTTATTTTTTAGGTGCATAGTTGCATGCATATTTGGCCATTTTTCGGTGCATATTTTGGTATTTTTAGAGCTACAAGTCCCTAAGCCTAAATTTATCGCACACTCACTATGTATTCAATGTACTAGTACCGACGACCGTGTTGCCATTTGGATCGGTTACTACTATGTTAGCGGTTCCGTGATTGTCTGGCGCGTCGAAATCGGCCCCGTAGTACTTGGGATTCAACGACGTGAAATTATCCGATATTTTACCTCGCACGCTATTTATGTAATCGTCCGACATCACTTTTTCGTAAATCTAAAAACATCGACAATTTTTTAAATAAAACATTTTCCACAGAGGTCACACGTTTTCCACGGTTAAACGCACTCCAGACACGTTCACGAACTTGTGATCTCCCAAACGGGATCTCTCGCCGAAACCGAATTTGAAAGCTTCGACGAATCGATGCGCGTCCAGGCCCTCATTAGGGGATGGTAACATGCCGTCCAATATCCGGAGAATATAAGACAGAATTATACCAGAACTAGGTGGTGGCCCCGTGTGCACTTTATGTCCACTTTTCAACGTGACGGAAATCGTGTCTTCGACTTCGACCCTGTTAACAACATTGAATGCTAAAAAACCGTTTTCAATATTAATTACAATATTGCGGAAAAAAAGAAAAACACTCGTGTTATAAAAATTATATTGTTATTATATTCGCTTACTTGTAGTTGGCCAAATCTTCTCTCGTGATAATACTGTTCATATTATTTAAATCTTCTAATAATTTATCTGTTAATGACCCATTGTATACGGCATCTGCGCCCTCTGTCGCCAAGATCCTCATTGTTTCCGCTAATTTTGGTAATTTGTACGTGTCCCCGGCTACTTTTGGATGTCCTGTCTTTTCGTCAAGAAATATTTCTCTGTACGTGAAAAATAATAACTCAAGATGATGTGAAAATGCAGATAAAACAAATGTTAGAAATAACGTGTAGGTACCAACACTTGGTTGTATAACGTCAAAATTAAAGACAATATTTTCACATAAAATAATTTTAATAATTGCGCTATACTTTTATTTATTTAGATTAAAATAATTAATAAATATCTCTTTAAAATGGTACCGACATTTAACCCGTGATCAAACGCGCATAATCGTCTGCAACTTTGAAGTTTCCAAAACTTTTAATAAATATTATGTAAGTATAACAAAATATAAACATTTATATAATAATCAGAGTATGTAAAACTGATGTCGTTTATGGTACAAATGACAATTATTTGTTGGATGATTTGGACGCCGTACGTATGTATGTAAAACACAAGTGGCTAAGTTACATATTATAAAATTCCATATACGAAAAAAATCATGAAAACAGCTTAATAAATATAATATGATAGTTTGTAAAAAAAAATTCTATGAAATACAGATTGCCGAGCATGCTCTGAAGAAAGCATATTTTAGAAGACAGTTCAAAATACAAAATTTCAAATTATATAGGTAACGATTTATTTATTTAAAATTTTTATTTGCAAATTAATTTTTATAAAAAGGTTTGATTTTTACACGAATAATTTAATTTAAATTATGTGATAATTTAATATTGGTTTAGTTAATTTATACATATGATTAAATGACAGACAAATATTAAGTCCGATTTTATGTAATTTTAAAATAATTATCCGGTACATTTTTATTATGAGCATGGAGTGCTACTCCGCAAGTGAGTATCTATAGGCAACTAATTATACATTGCCGCGTATTACTATATAAAAGATAAAAAAAAAACAAAAATAAAAACTCAAATATCTCTTTGTACCTGAGTAATGGGTCTAATTTAATCAAGTCTTCGTGATTTTTCATGTTAAGCGCAAGACGTCCACTGACCGTTATGCCCTCTTCGCATAGTCGTATAGTTGGCTCGAATAACGATGCCCACGAAACACCGCCACCGTATAACTCGTATATTGTCGAATAGCCTTTAAGTTCCCCTGGAATTCCGATGGCCAACCCTCCTAGAAATTTACAATGAAATTATGATTTTCTCAAAACGTACCACTTTACATTACTTTATTTTCTTTTAATTTATTTTATTTATTAATATTAAAAAGAAAGAAAATATAAACACCATTGTAAAAACGCTAGCTTCTTCGCTTCGCTTAGAGTCTAAAATATAGTTGAAAAACATCTGTTATAATTCTCTTTGTAATTTACAACCGAAAGAATAATTGAATTAAAATTAGCTCTTTGTTTTTTTAGCACAATAACATCCACAGATTGCAGAAAACGTGTACTTCAGTACTATATTTCAAATGATTTTTGTTTCTACATTTTAGATCCTGAGCAGAGGGAAGAAGCTTTTAATTTTACAATGATGTTTATTTTTTTCCTATTTTTCTGAAAAATTTTTTCATATAGAAATACGATCAGTAGCTCTATAGATCCGAAATCACATCCAGATTGTACTTACGACAGATCATCTTTCAAATTTCTCAACGGACATGAAAGAAAATTGATTCTACCGATCTTTATGAGACCTAGTACCTGGGCGGAAAATTTCACTGAGAATATTTTGATGTAACAAAAGTTTCATGAACAAAAAATTAAATATTTTACAAGGATTTCATTGAAAAAAAAATTGGAGAAAATACGGACAAATTTTATGGTATATTTCTAGTTTACGAACACCCTAAAAGGTTAGTATTGTTTTTTCACCTTCTTGTGTATTTTTCGATGGCAAATACAATGATTTTAAATAAAATCCACGTGCATCTATTGTTTTCTAATTATTCTATTTTGAAAATTCAATATTTTCAACACTATTCTTGTGGTCAAGTGGTCTAGGCGTCAAGTTCGAACGTGACGGTAAAGGTTTCAAATATTATCTGGTAAACTAAATATTTTAAAATTGTTTCAACCTTAACTGACCAGAGGTAACACATTTGTACTAATTATGATATAGTGAATTAACATTGTTTTGCGATACTTAATTAGACCTGCTTTATTATTTCATAATGATGTTAATATTTTATTGTAACTTAAAGTATTTTATGAAATATTCATTAGGTGTAAGGTATTTTTCGTAAATGCTGTATGTAACAAAATAATAGTTGAACATTTTAAATTCAGTGCCTCAAAACTGATAATTATTGTGTATAAGTTGAAGCTCCGCTCAGGATCGTTTTATTGAAGAAATGAATTATCGTTTCCTTAAAATTCAACACACCAGCCAAGAGTATCGCACCCCAGGTATGAAGAATACCCCGAGGTGCAAAGTCTGTCCTTTTTTAAAATTTTGTTTCTAACGATATTATCGTGTTATGAATTATTTCAAAATTTAATTTTGTGTAGATTAAATTTTAAAATAGATTTATTTATTTAAAAACGTTATTTGACAAATTCGAAATGTTGAAAATTAGAGCGTTTGCGAATATTAGCTAAAAACAATAGTATACGTTAAAAATTAGAAATATTTGATACATATTCAAAAAAAAATAAATAAAAGAGAAAAAATTAAATATGCAAAATAGAATTGGTATAATTGCTGGTGGTAAAAAATATTTAAATCGTGCTAACTCAATATCAGATTTCAAACAGTTTACTCTTATTAATCTAATTTATTTATTCAACCAAAAACAATACACGTATTTTTCAAAATATGGGAACAAGTGTCTAGGTACATACCGTATAACGACTTTTTGGGGTCTTTCACGAACATTGAGGAATTCGCAGCAGCTGGAGCAGTTTCCCTCGCATTAATCGACACGACTTTTTTGGTCGTAGCGTTATAAATACTCATTATAAATCCTCCGCCTATACCCATATACTCTGGGCACAGAGCACCGTCACAAAGCATCGTAGCTATGGCCGCATCGACAGCGTTTCCGCCTTTTGACAACACCTCCCTGTTTTTTTTTTAAATAAAATTCTATTGTTATTACAAACATTATAAACAAACTGATAATCATTTCAAACGTAATCAAATTTATTTGCTCTAAACATATTGGAAAATACAATATTTGTTTAATTGTTAAGTTAAACTTGACTGAAAATCACAAAAGTCTACATTTTTTTGATTTATTGTACATATACAACAATAAAATGCGTTGTGGCATTGATTATAAAAATTATTTATAGCCAATGGTGCATAATTTTTATGTTTCGTAAGAATCCAAACTGTTTTAAATCAAAACGTCTTGTATTTTAGATTCTAAACGAAAGTGAAGAAGCTTATGTTTTTACAATGATGTTTATTTTTTTTTTTTTTCTTCCTCTGTGAAACTTTTTCGTATAGAACTACTGGTCCAAAAGTTTCGATCAATAACTTTATAGATCGAAAATCGAACCCAGATGATACTTTTAAGAGGTCATTTTTCAAATTTCTCAATATTTTTTTTAATAATGCGAAAAAACTGAAAAATTTTTTTCAAAAAACGGCAAAATATGCAATAACCGCAATTTCCGTAAAATTGAAAATTACTTTTTGACATAACTTCTAAAATAATGCAGCAAAGGACTTGAAATTTTCACCAACCATTAAAAATAGTGACGAGAAAAATTCATAAAAATTTCAAAAAGATTTGATCAATTTTGAGTTAAGTACAGCATTTTGAACATTTCGGAAATATCTAACTTTTTGTTAGTTTTTATGTAATAAAATTTTTGATTTTTGATATTAAGACTTGAAAATTTAATATTATCTCACTGATTTATACGTCTACTTGACCGGAAAAAATCTCGAAAATCGTTAGTCAAATTGTAGAAAAAAAATAATAGTGTATAAATATAGATGAAATACATAGTAAAATAATTAGTTTTGACAAAATTCAATTACTTTTGCTCTATTAATAATTTAAACAAAATTATTTTTTTAAGAGGTATTGCAAATAATATTGCTTTAAAATAAGGGCGTGTACTAGTTTTTCGAGACTGATGAGAAATATAAACTAACAATTTCAAAAAATCGAAATTCAAGAAATTCATACATGCCAATTTTGAAAAATAAAAATTGCAATGCAGTTGTCAATTATCAAGCTGAAATGACTCTACGTTACATAGCAAGCCAAGGAATATTTTTGATTTACGGAGCAAAGCGGAATCGAGCAGACACCCAGTGAATTAATCTACACTTATATTATATTATATGATAGGATGCAACCTCCAGCGCCGAAATGTTCTAGACCCTAAAATATTATATATATATATAAATATATAATAATAATATAATATATTATATATAAAATAATATAATATTTACATATATTAAAATATCTAGCCTGTATTTATACTCGGCTGGCATTAAGATTTTTTTTTTTTTTTTTTTGAAATAACACTACTAAAGCGACAAATACCAAAATTAATTTGATTTTTACAATATTAATCAAAAAAAGTGGATTATCTTTTAGTAATTATTCAAATGTAGTATTTCATCCCCCACCCCCCCAGCGAATTGTTCAAGGTGTTTACATTAAATTTGAAGATATTTTCAAGACCTGAAACGTGAAAAGTATGATAATAATGTAACGATAAATAATTACACTCCAATATCAGCACACGGTCCTCCGTTGGACACAACGCCCGCCTTGCTGTACAGGCCCATCGGCATACTGGACGGCGGCAACGGGTGATCTGGATCGGGTATTTCGTGTACGACAGTATCATGTTGAGAGAATATGACTAGCACCGAAACGACAATGGCCAATATCACCAGTCCTACTAGAACTACACAACGTGTTGATTGTATTCTGAAAAAACAACATAGGATGCACGTGAAAATCAGTCGGAATACGTGTTGACGTAATTTGCATAATATATTACTTTGGAGTATAGGGGAGAAAGAGGACAAGAGCTATGCTTGAAATTAAAAACTTTTACCAGTTAACAATAATATTGAAATACAGACTTGATAATGTATTTTATTTTTAGATTCAAAGTGGAGGGATGGCGCTAGTGATGTTTTTACAATGTTGTTTATTTTTTTCTGTATAGAAATACTTGTTCAAAAGTCTCGATCGGCAACAAAAAAAAAAAATAATATTGAATTTCTCAATTCTATAATTTTTTTTTTCTGGGGGGGGGGAACTTCCAAAAATTTAACAAAATATACTTGGAAACCATCATTTTTTTATCCAAACTTTATCAAAATATAAACATAGAAAGACAATAATATAAGAAACATTTTAGCGTAAGAAAATTTTGAAAATGTGAAACAAAAATTTTGGACATTTTTCCAGCACTTTTTTTCATTAATTTTTTTTTTCTTTATTTATTAAAAAAACGTTAAGTATAGACAAGAAAGCCGGACATGCTTTGCACCACGGATATCCTTCGCTCTTTAGGTCGGATACTCTTGGTTGGTGTGTTGAAAATGATGACTTTTATTGTTCTTTATGTTATTAACTTCTTTCGTTCAGAATCATATTATTGAAGAAATTATAAAACGCATGTTGGGATAATATCTTAATTCATGTATACATAAAATTATAAAAATAATATACTTTCCAGCAGTAAAATGAAATAAAATAAAAATAACTACGGTAGGTAACATACTCTACGCATACAGTTTTTTGGTAGGTAGCATTTTAGATAAGTACCAAAGTTATTAAGTAAATTTTTATTTATTTTGATAAAGGGAGAGAGCTTAGCACCCCTCAGCATTTTTTTTCCAAATTCACCACTGATTTGAAGTATCGGGTTTGCGAATGTCCGGATGTTTTGTTTATACTTTAATTTTTTCAGTCTATATTACATTTATGTTGATAACACTAAAATAGGTGAAGAGATTCTAGTACTGTTGTCTGTTATTCTTGGAAAAACACCTATATGACTATATAACTCAAATCGATTTCTCGAAAATCTAATTAGCCGTATATTTCTTCGTTTTACTCAACTTTTCGGCAGTTTTTCCTTGCGCTGGACAAAACTATTGAGAATTAAATATTACAATATGAGTATCAGTACGTACGAAATTCTCTACTAATAACCTATGCAGTATGCTATGCTACACATATTGAATTCAGAAAGTGTTTACATGAAAAGAAATAAACATTATTGTAAAACTATTCTATATCTTACGCTCCTCCAAAAATCTAAAATTGTAAATTTATTTTGATTATTATTTCATACCATTTGTAATTCATGATTTGAAAGAGTCGAAAACTGTATAGAAACTGTACATAGGTCTGCTTGCAGGCTTTCTCTGACATTCTTAATAAAATCGGTTGTCGATTTCTGCCTATAATAGTATTAAATATCTAAACAATCAAAATTGATCATGAATGGTATGTCCAAAGCGAATACTGCTTATAAATGCAATTATGCAATGTTAATGACCGAGTTTCAATGAAAACTGCTTTCCAAATGCATTGATTTATTTTGGATTGAGTGAGTCGTTCGTAAATAATACCTACCTGTTATACCTCGTTGGCATATCTAGGATATAAATGTCAGGGGGTTAATATGTTTATTTGTTTGATTTGGCTCCTAAGTACCTCTATATCTCCTTAAAATACTATACACTCGCCACTAATGTTATACATAATTTACATGGTGTTACATAAGCAAAAAATGTGTTAAGTCTGCTCAAAACTGAGAGTTATGTAACAGTTTTGAAATATATATATATTTATTTTTTTTTGTTTGTTTATTTAATAGTTAATTATATTGTCATTTGATATTGTGAACATAATAGCCGATTAGTGATTACTGATTAGATTCTTTTAAAAACAAAAGTGGTAAAATATTAATAATTGACATTAAATATTATAGTGTGACACAGTTTTGGGTTTCTTCTTCTTTGTATACCTCAAGGTTAAATTAATCAGGTTAACTATACAGAACTTTCCACAGTATTTTTGTACAGTGAAATGATAAATCATCGAATAATTGGTATGACAATATTACTATACTGTACAATTACTGCCGAGATCCTATCAATTCATGCATAAATCATACATTCATACATAACATACATAAATCGATTAGTGGTAAATTTAAATTTGTAATCGATAACTCATAGCCGGGGTTTGAAAATTCAATTATCTGTAAAACGTTCTACATATATTTTCGATACATACCCATATTTATAAATCACTTAAATAATACAAAATTGAAAAATATTTTCTAATTTATTAACATTTTTTGGCAATCTTTTAGTTAAGTCAATAATTTAATATGTGTGTTCAAAAACAACCACTGAAATTATTGTTTTTTAGAAAATGAGACTATATGTATGATGTAAGAATATATTATAGGAATCCCTCTGAAATTAAGTATCAAATACGCCACTGACTTGATGTTATCAAAATCAAACACTAAACCTGAATACGTGATAGGTCACCAAAAAAATTAGAATATTATGATACCTAAAGAATTGAAAAATGGATGCTGTACGTTCAAATATAAATAAAATTGTAGCTACGATTTAATCTAGACAAAAATGTTCAAATAATAATGAGAGTTTTGATAAATTTTATTAAATGGGTACAACACGATTGAGGACGCTTTGTTTTTTTCATAACACGATTGCGAACGATTTTCAATGCAACGCTGCCAATCTCATAAAATTATTATAAGCAAAAATTAATAATACGACAAAAACGATACGATTAAACTTCAAAGTTTATATTTAAAACTATACATTATAAAATTGTTTAAAAAAATTTCGTCAAGTTTCTATTATGCTACAAATGATTATTATTATGATGCCTATTAAATTTTTTTTCTCGATAACAATAATTTCCTACGACTTTTTAATATAGTAAAATATTTTTACTTTCTTTTTTAATTCATCAAAATGCTTGTAGAATTTATTCTGTCTAAATCTTTTTTTTTCTCATAAGTCCAAATTATGTAATGTACGTATATAACATTAAGAAAACAGCTCCGTTCGCTTCGTTCGCCCCCCCCCCACTTTCTTCGCACGCTCGTATCACGCTTCTCGCACTCGCGCTCGATTCAAATCGATATCAACCCTCGGCTTGCTGTGAAACATTTCGGCTTAATAATCGACTTAACGTCGATAAATGGTTGTTATCGTCCACTGTGACCTAATATAATTAATAATGAAATGCAAAAATATTATGTTTCTTTATAGTATGTATAATGCAAAACGTGGCAACGTTGCAAAACACGTACCGTCCGCAATCGTGTTATAAAAAAAGGTATGTTCAAAAACGAGCGTCTGCAAGCGTATACGCCCCAATTAAATGTAATAATAATAATAAGGTATACATAACGATTTTTTACAATAGGTATAGACACAATATTATGCACGACTACACACGTAGTTGTAAGTTGTTTGGATGAGTGTTTCCTGGTAGTTGTGTTGCAACGCATGTGGGCAGTAGATGATATTATTATATTATTTTTTACAACAAACTTGTGTGTGTGTTATACAATCTCAATCTCAAAATGATTATTTAAGTTTTAAATCACTTGATCAAATTAAACCATCATGTGTGGTAAAAATCAGTGTTCTCATATTAATATGGTAATGAATTTAGAATAGAATATAACATTTATATTTTATATTCAATAATATAAGTATCAAAATTTTCCAAATTATTTTTTAGAATAATACTAAAGTGCTTATGTGAGATTTCTACAAACGGTTTATCATATAAGTATATACATAAAAAAATACTAAAGTATTAAAATATTTAGAATTAACGCATGTATACAAATATCAACTAATAATGAAAATACTTAATCAATGTTCAGTTGAAATATAAAACAGAAAATTAAGAGTACATTTTTACTAAAACTGTATATGCATCGTTATTTTACTCGAGGCCGAAAATCGTTCTATTTATAGGCCATCGAACAATGGTCGTTTTGTCCTTAGACGCAGCGATGGACATTTGTCCATGAAATCGTTTCAGATCAATGACGATACCTCTCATCCGAAGAAGAATTTTTAAAATTTTGATTAAACGTTTGCATGATCCACTTTCCTTTTGTCATTACTATATTTAATAAAAGTCCGAAGATAGAAAATGAATATACTTAATTAAGTGTATATTGCAAATCATTAAATATTTTTCAATTGTATTTTGATTCAAAAACCATATTATTTTCGTAGGAGAATGAATATACTTCACACACATAATCAGGGGCGTATTTAGAATTTTTTTTGGGGCGGCTGGGCTTTTTCTCCAAGCTAAATTCTCCAATTCAACATATTAAAAACAATAATTAGGAATTTAGTACAAAATTTTCATTTTTATTATTGGCTTAACTGTTTTTACAAAATTAATAACGAAATAGAATAGGTACATAGTAATAATTATAATGATAATGATAACACAATTTATTTATAACAATTTCATTAAATTAAATTTAAATTTCTCTCTTTGCCACTGTTGGCAAATTTATCTAATAGAATTTCGTCATCTACGTCAATGTCTCGATGAATTGCAATCAATAATGCGTCATACGACTACGTCAAAATTACACGGTATGTATCGGACTTAAAATGTATTTTGTCTATTACAAATATTTTCTTAATAAAAGTAATTTCAACTTCTACAGTCTAAATCTGATAGAGCAGGCAGAATTAAAAAAAATTTTCTGAAATTTTTCGGGGGAGGGGGGGTGGGTGGGCTGAAGCCCCTTCAGCCCCTCCCATAAATACGCCCCTGCACATAATTGCAGTATCATCAAAAAACTCGTATGGTTGTTCGGTTATTTTCCATTAATTTTCGAAATATTCAGGTTCCTATCATTATTTCCGAGTACATCGAATAATTCATAGCATTCACTGACCTATGCTTTTTTCGAAGGTATCCTAGGAGTATCGTAGATTCTTCGGAAAAACTGACGGACTTTTTCCTGCGCGTTTTCTCGAACGGAATTTTTTCTCCGAAACCGTTATAATATGAACAATATCTGTCCATTTGATGTTGTCGGCGAATATAAATACAAAATTAACTGATACTTAAATATTGTAAATAAATTACACGGAACTACAACAGAACCAATCGATTATTATAACGAACTCACTAACTTACGATTCAGAATCAACTGTTTTGTTATACATCGACAGAAGACCGATATTATTTATGATCTGTAGTAGGTGGAAATAATATTAGTATTTTTTTTTTTTTTTATCAATGTAAACGATTTTTTATGAGATAAATTTCCACTGCAAATACGCTTTTTATGGCTAATCGTTATATTACATAAATATATCATTTATATCTCGTGATCCCAATTAAAACTGAATATATTATGAACATACCTGATAATCATACTGCTCATTCGATCTACGAAATGACCGATAAAAGTTTATGTAATCTAAAAAAAAACATAAATAAATAAGAATAACAAACAACAAAGATTTTGATTACATTTCAATTAAATCTCATTGTTTCGATTTTTACAGCGAAACGGTCACATTAAAATTTACTGTAAGTATTCAAAAAAATCCCAAAGCAGCTACTGAGTAAAAATGAAATAACTAAACTGAGTAATCCAACTGTTAATTAATTGCGCATTCGATTTTGTAATAACACTGCACTTCAAATTAAATGGCCTATTGTAAATCGTAAAACTTAAATAGATCTTGATCGTAGTATAAATATGTTAGCAACAAAAATCAAAAATTACGTAAGAATATACGTAATCGTTAAAAAGTATAAACATATTCTACATAATACATTACAGTTATAGTACTGCATAGATTGCATTAGATAAGTGCTTACCTACCCACTTATTAAACAATACGAGACTACATTGACATGGCTTTCATTGCACACGCTGATGTTGAAATAAGAATGACTTAAAAATTTTAAATTTCATCATAAATTATATCCACTTCATTGAGCCGTTTTGCGATGTACGTGCACTCGAAGTAAAACGTCAACAAGTAACACGTCTTTTAATAGATTAATCGTTGTTTGAGTAATAAATAAAAATTATACTGATACAACTTTAAATTTTAAATGTGTCCTAGTTAAAAAAAAAAATTAAAATTAAAACTAAAACTCAGATATATGATTTTGTTCGTTGTACTTTGTTCTTCTAAAGTCTAAACGAATCTTTTGAATGTTATAAAATTTTATATACCTCCATAAATCTATAAAAAAATCAATTGTAAAAATTCTACATTATGAACGTATTTATGTTTTTAAATTTTAAATAGGTAATATAATACCATAAAAAGATTTCCAAACGATATCAAAGAATATAACTTATAACTAATCCGTCGATAGTAACTAGTAAGAATGTAATCAAATGTATCGAGTTGTATGTCTGATGCAAGGTGTACAAAAAAACATTTTTAATACTAAACACTATACGATATTCAATACTTATTTTTTAATACACCAGCAATTAATGCCAGTGATAACAGTAACCGCAAAAGAGTAAAGTATAGACAAGAAAGCCAGACATACTTCGTGCACCATGGATATTCTTCGCTCCTAGGTTAGATACTCTTTGTGGGTGTGTAGAATTTTAAAGGAACGATTAATCATTTCTTTAATAAGACGATTCCGAACGAAAGAAGTTAATAATATAAAGAACAATATAATAGTTGTCATTTTTAATATACCCATCAAGAGAGTATCTGACCCGAGGAGCGAAGAATATCCATGGTGCGGAGATGTCCGGCTTTCTTGTGTATACTTTACTTTACTTTACTTTTGTTTATCTAATAAATAAAGGAAAAAAAATTAAATGAGGAAAAAATGTTAAAAAAATTTCGAAATTTTTTTTTATATTTTCAAAATTTTCTTGCGCCAAAACGTTTCTTATATTAATGTTCTAATTGTCATCTATGTTTAAATTTTCATCTAATTTAGATCAAAAAATGACGGTTTCGGAGTTTTTTTGTAAAATTTTGGGTAGTTTTTTCCAAAAAACATAATGAAGAATTCAAAAAAAATTACCTCTTTAAAGTACCAACAAGAGGTAAATCCGGTTTCAAAAAATATCTGATCGAAACTTTTGGACAAGTAGATCCGATCCATACGAAAAAGTGTTCACAGCAAAAATAAAAATAAATAAATAAACATCATTGTAAAAACACTAGCTTCTTCACTTCGTTCAAAATCTAAAATCGTTTAATTATTTTATTTAAAAATTATAAAATCAATTATTATAAAAAAAAAAAAATTTATTCTTACTCAGCCAGCTGTTAACTGAGAACAGAAAAAAAAATGTATGAAAAAATAGAAAAAAAAATTGTATATATTAAATATTTTATTTTACCAAAATGTTTTTATATTTTGTTACCTACCTATATTTAAATTTACATGAAAATTGGATTACAAAAAATAGTTTTAAAGACAATTTCGCCAAATGTTGGGCTGTTTTTCTCAAATTTTTAAAAACTATTGAGAATTTAAAAAAATGATATTTCAAAAGTACCATCTAGACTCTAGAGTATAATTCTAATTTAAAAAGTTATTGACTGAAACTATTGGACTAGTATTTCTGAATGAAAACGTATACACATAAAAAAAAAAAAGAAAAAAACATATTTGTAAAATCACTATTGTATTCGAGCTCTACTCAGAATCTAAAAAGAACTAAAAAGTGATAAGTTTTGTGCTAAACGTAGAATTGTATGATGTAATTTTCTAGTGAACCGATAGAGCCAAACAATGGCTTACTTAAAATGTATACACTCAATGTCTTGACTAACCTTCCGGAATTATCTACCGGCTTTTTTTCATTGACGGTATTAACAATTAATCTTGGTGAACGATGTACGGTATTCGTAGTTCTGTTGTAACTAAATTAATTTTCATCATTTTTATTCAGTTGTTGAGCACGTTACTAATAAACGACAAATCATTACCGGGACTGAAAAAAAAAACGCAAAATGACAAAATCGTTTTGAAGTACAGATTTTTACTTGAAAAAAATACTGATGAATACTGTATCGAAAATCAAATAGTTAAAAAAATATATATATGATTTTATCCATTGAGTACCTACCTACCTATATTTTACTATCGTAGTGCTTCAACAACAAAGTGAATAGCACTTTAGTTCCGTTAATTAATTTTACAAAAAATATATTTATTGGCTGATAAACTAGTCTGTGCACGAGACTTCTCGAGTGTCCGGCTGTCAATGAAGCATAGCGTAAAATAAATTCATATTTTCGAAAAGTTTCAAAAATCTTAAAAAATAAATTACTAATATACATAATATACATAATATTATGTTATACTAATTAAGGCCCGGTCACGGTTATCTACCGTAGCTATGATCGTTTTATCAGACATAAGTATCGTTTACGATCATACAAAACGAAGAACTTATATTATTAATAAAGAAAATTACTTGAACAATAAAAATGATTCAGTACAAAGAAAAAAATCAGTTGACTTGAATTTGTGAAACAATACAAGACTTTAAAAACTAAAAAACAAGTTCATAACTTGTTAAAAAAAAATATATATATATTTATAAGAGAACTATTATTTTAAATAAAAAATAAAAAACAATATTTTTAATCCTATCTACATTTACAATAAAAGTGAAGTCTATATTAATTACTATATTGTAGCAAAGACATATAATATGAAAATGAAAATGCTGTTTTATTGGATTATAAAAGGACAACACTTAACCTGGACTCAATAAAATTGTTATAGTCATTTTTTTTTTTTACCTTAACTCAATTAGTATGGTTTTTCAATTTTGGAACTCAATTCGGATACAGCCCAAATTATGATGAATTTTATTTAAAAAGAGATTAGAAGTTTTAGATTCTGAACGAAGTGAAGAAGCTTATGATTTTACAATGATGTTTATTTATTTTATTTTTTTCTCTTTCTGGAAACACTTTTTCGTATAGAAATACAGGACCAAAAGTTTCGATCAATATCTCTAAAGAACCGGAATCATACCCAGATTGTACTTTAGAGAGGTCATTTTTCCAATTTCTCAATACTTTTTCCAAGCGCGGTGAAAATATGTCGAAAAATTAACGAAAAACGGCAAAATTTGCAGTTACCGGCATTTTCGTAAAATTGAAAATTTA
>JAIPRM010001441.1:0-22709 GCA_025469315.1 Stegophylla sp. TES_Ste_2020
TTTTTTATTGTTGAACACCCGTCTTCTCGAATTGTAACGGTTTATTTAAAGTTTTTTTCTTTCATTTTAACGGAATAAATAAAACTTATTGGATTAACTTGGTCTGGTAACACGGCAAGTTTTAAAGTAATTTAACTAGTTTAGGACAAGAAAAACATAAAACGGCAAAGTCGTGGATTAAAATATTACGCTCGATACAGCAAAAAGTGTAAAGTTATTGCCCGAGGACCAGAAAACCATAGAGAACTAACCATAGAACTTAAAGTCTACAGGCTAACCACTAGTAGAAAGATAAAAGTATCGCTGAATTTATTTAATACTGTAAATTACGATTAATTTGTTAATGCTTTATGCACTTTGCTTTATCTGTACTTCAATGATTTAATGTAAAACAATGTTAATTATATCGTGTTTTGGTTATACTATATTGAAAAACCATACCAAACTTAATTCTTGAAAATGTTAGAAGTACGAAAATAATATCGAAATCTGAGATAAATCATGAAATTTGGAAAAAAAAGTCACAGGAGCGAGATGATGACAATCCGATCACCCTCCCCCTCCTTCGTACACACATTTGCTTGAGATGTGCGTGAACATCTACAACGAAGTCCCTTGTTTTATTTTATATCTTGTTCAATAAATACCACATCGTTATTATTTATTTATTGAATAATTTCCAACTACTACAATTATTCTTAAAACAAACTTATCAATATAACAAAAGAGTTGGTCACCTCCAAGCCAGTGGCTGTGCGGAGATGAGAGTTCCAAAATAAACAAAAAAATAACCTTTCTATACTAGTCTATAATATAATCATGAACACTAGTGTTCATAAATATAATATACAAGTACCTCTTAGTGATAGGTACATATAAAATATAAATGCACAAGTAATTACACTAAATCGTTACACAGCAACACGTCGTGTTCACGTTATCATTCGAAATACCTACCAAATATTAGTTTGTGTGCTTACGAGCGCGTGAGCGCGTGTCGTTATAAGCTCTAAGTGGAAAAAAAAAATGTGCGTATACCATTACACGATGGAGTCAGCGCTTATCAGTAATATATCGATTCTTCGAGTCGCTGACGTCGTCGGTGTGACGAAAATAAAAATATTTTATTCAAATTGTTCGGGATAGATACGCTGGTTACACTAGTTTCTTTGGACCGATAACGATTCATTCGTTTTCGGAACGCCAATAAATTCATATTAAACGAGAACGTATTGTGTTGAAACCACAGGGCACAAATAAAATATATAATAAATATACAATAAATAGATGGCCGACTGTGCTCTTTGTAATAAAATCGTGATGCTCAGCGCCATTTACAACTCGGGCAACGTTTACTTTGTATTATTACTACTATATCATATAAATATAAATAATATCTAATGTAAACATTGCACAAGTCGCAAATGGCGCTGGGCATCATAATACATTACGTTATCGGCTACATAGTTATTACATACATACCTACATAATATTATTATTCTGTTGTCGGAGCGAAAAATAAATAATTTTATTGATAAAACAACGTTTGGGTTAGCGCGGCGAATATTATTAACAGTCGCCATAACGAAATATACTTCGCCATCTATGTGCGTCGGTCGGCCGCGGTCCGGAGTGTCTCGCGCGCACAACATGGCGCACCACCGGCGGCCGCCGCAGATAACCGCCTACGAGCTACCGTCAACCAACCGCGGTATACGCGCTCGCGCGGACGTCGGTGATACGAAACGTTCCACGCGCTCGGAGTGTGATATCCGTTATCAGCAGCTGCGGCTGCCGCCGAACGCACGCCCACACGACGTCGTCGTCCGCCGCCCCACCGCGCCGCCGGCCAGCGGTGGTGTCGCGTGGCGCGTGGAACGGCTGGGCGGCGAGGATTCGATTATCGGGGCGGGGGTCGACGCGTCGGTTCGGGCGCGGTCGGTCGTCGTCGCCGGTGTCTACGCTCCCTGGGCAGCGGACGCGGGGCGGGCGATCGCGTTTTCCCATTGTCGGCCGCCAGTCGATCATTTGCGCTCGGTCCGCCGGTATCGTTTTATCCCGTCGTCGCGTGTCCGTGTGCGCGAGCGCTATCGTCGTCGTCTGCCGTTTCACTCGCTCTCCTCACTCACTCTCTCTCTTTCTCTATAATAATAATAGTAATAGTAATAATAAAATATAACGTTTCCAGTGCTAGTGGTGTGTGTGTGTGTGTACGTGCGCCTACAGTGGTGTGTGCGAATCGCGCGCGCGCGTAACCGCGTGAAAATTGTATAATAATAATAATAATAATACACGATTGGCGCACGCGCGCGCGTGTGTGTATGTGTGCGTTGACGAATTTTTTTTCTATTACTCATTCCCTCATATTATCACTTTTTTCCTTCTTCTCTCCCGCGGTATCATTCCAGAGCGGTTTCCGATCGCTTTGCCCACCGTCGTCAGATAATATTATGATGTCGGTCGATACCCTGTCGCGGTGATATCCCGCCGCACGGAAACCCCCACCCCCCCCCCGGTTTTGACGATACTCGAGTCGTCGAGACACGTTTTTCCACTTCCTCCTCCTCAACCACGGAAAATTTCCTCTGAAACAAAACAACGTAAGTACGGCATCGAGACGCGCGACACTCCGCCGTCGCGGTCTTAGTCCCGCGTGCTCTTGCGGCATATCGATCGCCGTGCGTTTCGTAAAGGTAATGCCGTCGCCCAACCGTCGTGTTAGCCGTTCGGGTGCGACGGTGACGGTAGTACGACGGCGAGAGGCCGCAGCAACATTAGCGGCGGCGACGGCGGACTGAAGTCGCCGAGCCGAGCGATGCAGGGCAGTGGCCGCGGGCCGGACCCGACCGCGGCTCCCGTGGTCCCGGCCACAACCGTGGCCACCAAGAAGTCGTCGCTGGAGAGCGGCGACGACTCGGAGGAAGAAAGCGAAATCCTGGAGGAAAGCCCATGCGGCCGGTGGTTGAAGAGACGCGAAGTGGTGAGTCAATGATATTTATATAACGGAAATTCGGGTGTCGTAGATTAAAAAAAAAAAAAGATCATATTTTATTTTTAAATACAAATACCGTTATTATCGATTTAGTCAAGTGTTATCTATTCGCGTCCCGAAGGCGCGTGCGAGTAGCAGGCGGATTTCTACTAGGATTCTTACGTATCCGATGTAAAAATAATATAATAATATTATGTATTTCTTCTCGAGACGGACGATCTAAACGACAACCGTGACCACCGTCGAATTGCACAGCAATGCTTCACGCATTTAAATCGTTTAGTGCGGCGGCGCGATCATTGTGGGATCGTCGTAAATCAACTGATAAGCGATTCAGTGATAAGCCACCGGTTTTTTTTTCAACGCGCGTTTCAAATCGGAAGGTTCCCCCGCCCCTCCGCCACCACATGCTTGACCGTGCAGTGTCTGGTGTCGTTCTTCCGCGTAAAAAACGTCCGCCCACGAAGATAGGTAGTTGTCGTTTCGAGATAATCGCGCTATGTAAATTGCTGCCGGCATGTCGTTGTGTACACACGGTTTGTTTAAACACTGAACGGGCAAAAACAATAAAAAGTACTGTCGTCAGGCCGATTCATCGTTAATCCGTGCTCGGGACGGCGGGAGGAAGTTTACCTACCTTCCCCGCGTAACGTCCATTTTTTCTGGACAGTTGTGTACCAGCTGATATATCCCTGTTTATACTATACTGTAGAATAGAATAACTTATCCTCCTTTCCAAACCCCTTTCCTTGTAATTTAAATAAACCACTATAATAGGTACAGGATTTTTACGCAAACATTGTGGCCTGTTGCCATTCAAGTTACACCAACCTTCGGCATTCAATTCGAACTGTGTTAATTTTATTAATTTGTTTGACTATACAAAAAATATGTTTATGATTTGTATAAAAATTATAACCCGCTGCGCACACATGTGTCGGGTTTTGTTTATTTTCTATTGGTGACACGATTACGTGTGTGGCACGGCGGCATAGATGCCTAATAAAATTTCTCACGCGTGTCGGCGTGTGTATAATAATGATAATAATAATAATTATTATTTGCCCATCAAAAATTCGTAATCGAATTGTATAAATTTTAAATTTATTATTTTATACTAAATTTATATAATGATTATAATTGTATTTAATATGGTTCAAAGCGAGATCCATATTATGTATAAGTAGTATCTACATTTGGTACGATGGTTTAGTTAATTATCAAGACGTGTTTAAACACAATAGGTTATATGATACTTATGAATAATAACAAAGGTAAGTAGGTACCTACCTAAGTAGTTTAATTAAATTTCGTGTTGTAAGAAAATCTGCTTGCTACGAGGCTTGCTATTTGATATTAATAATAGTATCAAAATTATTACCTACCTATCTCTTCTCAGTTACTATATATGTATAAAAGACAATTATATAAAAAAATATAAAATAAATTTTGCCTATACGTAGGTAGGTACCAGTAGATACCTAACCTAGATAGAAAAATGCTTCGATAATTATTCTATTTTACGTAAAATTTTTTAAAACCTGTTAGTGTTATAAATACTTGTGCTCGCTTGTATCTTTAGGTACTTACATGACCAATTTAATTATTATTTATATATGTGTACCCGGGAGCGTACCTGGTATTATAAAATAAGAAATGTCAGCATCTCAGTTGTTTGTATCAAAGTATAGATTGTTTTTTATAGTTTTTAATTGGGGTTTTAACTTAGTATGTTATCTAAGTTGGTTGATATGATACTTGGTATGAAATATGGTATGAAATAAATGCTTTTTGTGATATATGAAAAACTAAATAGGTACTACTTACTACATACTAAATACCTACTTAATACAAATTTATCGAGGAATTTATGTATTTTTAATTTACTTTTAATTGGTATTGAATATGTAAAATAACTAAAATCTATAAACATTTTACGATTTTATAAAGGTACCTACATAGATTATTTAATTAAATAAGCTATTGACCTTGACCCTCAAATAATCAAATAAAAATAAATGCTAGATATTCAAGCCCCTGTAATGATGAACCACGATGAACCATGTTACAATGTTACATGTCGGAATTTTTATCAGCAGATACCTACCTATATTTAATTACATTATTTTATTATTTTAGTTTCATATTTGAACGTTGTGACAAATTCGATTTAAGAGCATTTTCTCGGCATTTTTCAACTACTTTTGAGCATCAGTAAAAGAAAATAATGCGAAAGTTTGTATGTTTATTATCAGGGTTGGATCTGTATAATATGTTAATACGTAAAATGTATAATACGTATGTATTAGGTATACTGTATAATACCAATGTATTTATAAGTTTAGTTATATAATATGTATTATACATTTATATGTTACACCTACGTCCATTTTTTTCAAATAAAAATTTAAAATAAAAGTACAAACACCATGGTTTATATTCTTTGTATATTAATTTAAAAAGTTAGTCACAAGTTTATCACAGGTACCTATGATAATTATTACAAATTTTATTATTTATTATTAAATTTTTTTATTTATTTATTATTTTATTCATCGGTTACCTACATAGAAGTCATTAAGATTTAAGTTCGAACGATTTTAATGTATGATAATTAAGTACCTAATCTTTTTTTTTTTTTTTTTTGAATGATCGAATGTAAGTCTGTTTCTGAGAAAATTATGCACATACGACCAATTCGAAAATACATTTTCAAGATGAGCTGAAGATGAAGAAATAGATGGGAATAGATAATAACTTTTCTGCTAACTGACCCATTTCTGTATGATAACGCTTTACCAGCCCCCAATGTTTAAGAGTATATGTCAAATTTTTGAATTTAAAAAGTAGGTACATGTGTATATCTGTATGTACTTATAGATATATACTTACCTATATGTACCTGACTACATTTTTTTCTTTAAACTTCTAATATTAATCTGCAATATTGAATTTGTTGTTTTTGTACTAGTACTATTTTAGATTTTGAACGAAATGCATATATTGGTGTTAATATTGCTCTTGTTGTCATAATATGTTGTGCATGATATAGGGCATATCATTAATAAATAAAAATTGTTTTACAAATGTATTTTGAGTAACTATTTTAACATTTTACTATAAGTTATTGGCATGTATTCTATTATTAAATTTGCGCATGTGCTGTGTCAATAAAAAGTATAAAAAGTTATGCTTAGCCCAACCTTTGCGAATGTTGCAAATCTGTGCATCTCGTTTTATCGCTTGACTTTATCTTGTTTCATTATTTCGACGAGTTCCTTGACCAGTGATAGTGCCAATTAACTTGTGCCTGCCAACTTATTTTGATCTTACGTTGACTTATTAATCTCGATACATTTAATGGTACATACATTTTATTTTATTTGCTCGTTCAGTTCAGTAAAATGTATCAAATAACTATTTTTAATAGTTCTATCACAATAAATAATTTTCAGGACGTTTTTAGAAACTATGATTAGGTAATAATTAGTGTCAATAATTTTATTGAAATAGAGGTATCAAAACTTTCGAGTTCGATCTAGTTGTTTCATAATTTATGTATCTATGTGATTTATAAAATATATTTGTTTTTTGGCCAACCCTCTGTATCTTTTCTGCTACCTACTATTTCCATTGGCGTTCGCGCATTGCATTCCCTTACGATTCATTAATTTAGGCGAAAACAACTATTTTTAATACCCGACAGTTGGCATGCAAGATTGACAAGACGATACTGTGTCCGGTCGGTCGAGCTATTAAGCTATATCGTTCGAATTAACTGCAAACCTACATTTTAAATGTTTTATTTAACACTTAATTTAATTTACAGTGACGTTATAAAGTTTTTTCAATTGGAATTACTTAATTGCAAGTCTAAGTATTTATTTTGTTCAAACCATATACCTATAAATTGCTCTTTTTAACGCATTATTCATAAAACAATTGTATGTACAATATTAAATTTGGTCGGTTTTGAATAGATATTTTATAAGGTATTTTATCTTTTCAAAACATAATTTCATTGTAAATAAATATCAATATATTTTTGTTTCGATTTGATGTTATATTAACCTACCTACTTTTATAATATAAACTGTCTGTATTTATTTGGTCTTAAAATTATCCGAAATTATCTTACCAATTCTTAGATCCTACCTACTTAAAATAATTTTGAAATTTTAATAGATTTAGACTCGGGTTCATAAAAATTTTGTAGGAAAATGCCTTATAAGTACTTACTTTAAGGGTGAAAACTGGTGATTAAACATATTTTATTCATGAAATTATTATTCGTCAAGATTTTGACCCAATGACGAATGTTTTGTTGTTTTATTTATTAAGTTCTACGTGATTTTAAACTATTTAAAGTGAGAGTAAATGTATACAATGTGTATAATCGTGATTGTTACGAAGAACGTTATGTAACTTTACAAAATAACAAATCAATTTCCAAAACATTTATTTTGACTGGATTTGAAAGCAAATTGTAATAAAATGTGAGTGTTTAAATTATAAATATTTAAATGAAGAGATATTATTTAAAAAAAAAAAATAAACTTACTTAAAAAAACCATAATAATAAGTTATAACTCATGTAACTGCTTAAATAAACGCTTAATATTATGATAATCTTGACTCAACATTAATTTTAATACGAGTAATTTTTTTTTAAACCGCTATTAAATAATTTAAATATCTATTACTTTGAAGACATGGAATTTTAAGTCGGTATACTGTGTTAGTATCTTTATGACAAATAAGTTAATGATTGAATTTCGACTGAAATCCATTTTTCATTCTTTCTGTAAAATTTATAACCTTAAATTTTAAAAAGAATCTAATCGTTTTAAAGTAAAATTTATTGTTAATTATAGAATACCTGATACTTAAAAAAACGTCACATTATTAAACTTGTGATAATTACTAATTATATGCTGGCTTGTTGTTTAATTTTTATAAAATCGGTGGACATAGTTTTACGTAACATGCATATTTTACTATAATACTCCATTGGAGTACATAATATAGTTGACCTTGGTTTTCTGTGTAGTACCATTTGCTTTTCGGTACCGGCATTGTAAAAAATTAATTAATTATTTTACATATTTGAATGCCACAAAATGAGAAATTATTACCGAAAGATATTACAACTATACTATAAAGGCGTGTTCAGATGACATTATTCCATGGATGCCTAATTAAATGACGAAGAAAGTTTATAAATTTTAATTTTGCTCTCTGTACTTAACTGTTCAACTCAGTTAATGTCATGTTTAATAATATTCTCCCCAGTTGTTATTCTCAAAATAGCAAATTGTGTCTTAATTTACCTTACAACCGTAAGACGAAATAGTTAATTTATAAAAATCGAGATAAAAATTTAATGGGAAAATGAAATAATTCAGAAACTGTTTGAAACGAAAATGTTTATTGAGTAATAATATTGATACTTGGAACTCTTATTGCTAATCGAGCTACTAATGTTATACAAATATTTCTTATTTCATTAAATTAAATTTATAGGTATTAATTATGAAATCGTACAACATGGCTACTAGTAATGCCTAGTTAAATACATTTAATACTTGACTAAACAAACTCATGTTAACATTTTTTCCTATGTTTTATTTTGGATTTTGAACGAAGTGAAGAAGCTAGTGATTTTACAATGATCTTTATTTATTTATTTTTTCTTTCAGTAAACACTTTTTCGTATGGAAATACTTGTCCAAAAGTTTATCAGAAACTTTTTGAAGTTGAATTTGCTTCTATATTATACTTTATAGAGTCATTTTTTGAATTTCTCAATTCTTCAATTTTTTTTTCTGGTGGGAAGAGGGGGAGGTAATTATCCAAAATTTGACAAATTATTGATGCACTTTGTTGCACAACTTACTCTCTTTATATTATATACGCTTCATTAGATGCCAATTCTAAATAAATTCGCTAGCATTATACCCGATTACACCTCGTGTTATGTATACACATTACATTATACTTGTACAAAAGTATTTTTGTTTTATCTGCATTTTCGATTCCTTTTTCTTTTAACGTTGTACAATCGCCATACGAATAAATAAATAAATTACACAAATTGTTCCTGGAAAAAATTGATATTTTAATCATTATATCTATAGTATTTTTCATTGTTCATACGTCTAAGATGAGTAGTTTTGATGGTACCTATTTTTTAACATATTACAGACTAGTTATCGAAGCGTTTATTCTAAATAAAAAAAGTACTTATAATAAATAAAAATAGATTACCTGTTCTTTGTCCGGTTTCAAAAAATATGTGCAAAATTAATAAATGTAAGGTAATTTTGAGCATTAAACTATAAATCTGTTTATACATCGGTTTATACCCCTAGTTTAATTCCTCGTTTAATTCCTACTTTAACTTCACTTATATAATTTGGATTTTGTTAATACGTGTCTGGGATATATTTTCACGACGGTCTGGCAAACCGATATCGACCATCAATTATTACCAATAATATACGACTTGTTGTCTCGCGATGACTGTTCAGTTGCTACGTCCGGACCTCTCTGTCATTAAGTCGTGAGTCTTGATTTAATTAATAGTTTGACAACATAAGTGTTTTGGATATATGTGTACGGCGCTTACTATTGGGCCGTCTTCTTGAAACCCTATGGTACTCATCGAGGTACTCATTTTCTCAATACTGATTTTGCTAATTTACAAGATATTCGGAGGGAACTCTCGTCGTATATGTTATCTAATATCAACACAAAAAATCGTAGTTATCTACCCCGCAATAATTTTTTATAACGTGTCGTGCCCTTAGTTACTGTTTAGGTATATTATGTGATAATTGTAATGATAGAATGATAAGAGATGATTGATTTAAGAGGTTGTTTAATGCATTTCGCTCTGAATCCACTCGTGAAAAATAGCACGTAAAAGCGCGGAAAACATACGTAGGTATCCGGATTTTACTATGACATTTAATTATTTTTTCTATTATGTTAATACTTTTGCGTATAGAAATACTTACCTATCCAAATGTTTCGATCAGCCACTTTTTGAATGAGAATTTGATTCTAAATTTTCTTTATTTCAAAAGGGTTGGCACTTGTCGCTTTGATTGATTGTTGGCCATTGTTTTGACCATTGTGGCCATTGTTGGACTATTGTGGCCATGGTAACCATGGTAACCATTGTGACCATGGTGACTGTGGTAACCATTATGGCTAAGATAACACTATACTTAATAAATGTTAACATAAAATTTGTATAAACTCTGCTGAAAATCGTTTTATTGAAGAAATGATTTATCGTTTCTTTAAATTTCAACACACCCACCAAGAATATTGTACCCGGAAAGCGAAGTATATCTATAATGCTAAGTATATCCGTCCTTATTTTCAAATATTTTTAAAATCAATATTCGATATATACATCGATTATCTCTGGAATTATCTACCTTAAATTTCTAGATTATCTAGTCCTAGATATTGTATTTTCTTAAAAGAAAAAGAAGATTTTTTCCAAGAAAATATATATATAATAAAAAAACAAGTAGGTACTCAACGATTTTAATGTGTTGTTTTGCGTGGTTGACTTGAATGTCTATGGGCTGCTTTGTTATCTTTATTTCCGACTTTTATACTTGACTCTATTCTATACGTAGGTACTTGCTACTGTCACCTATGTATATTCTCGAAAAGTGTTTCTAATAAAGAATTTCGGATTTATGACCTTGCCAGGATCTAACAGTTTGACTAAGAAGAGCCGTTAAATTTATTAATACTATAAACAGATGAATTGAAATGCCCTCAGCCGAAACGTGGCACGTTATTTGAATCACAAATTATTTTGACATTGACTCCCTTGAGCACGGGATCGTCGAATTTCGTCAGAAGCATAACCGCATTAATATACCTCCTAATAATATTATAACTTTTTTTTATCATATTAATTAAACGTATAATATACCTTGTAACGTTATATTTTGCGGGGATCAGATACGTGGGTACCGGTAGTAACCTCTCGATTGTGTAAAGAAAAAATTGATTACTGCAACCGTATTGTGATATCCTCTAGTACTCCCCCCTGCATTAATTCTAAGCCTTGTTGTTCATAGTATCAAATTTCAGTCTACTTTTTTTATTCGCAATTACTTCCTTCAATCCGATTTAATCCAATTTGTTTTTACACTGATTTTCTTTTTTTTATACATGAATGCAATCTACTTAGGTAGTTATATTTTATAGGTTTTGAAATCAATGTTTAAGGTTTTAAGTCAGCATTTAAAAATGTGTTAGAGTTATGCAAAGAATAAATAAAAAGGTCTATCTGAATTTTAGATCATTACTATGTTAAAAACATGGTTGAAACTATAGTATCAGTCAAGTATGATAACACCTATATATAATTTCTATGTGGCTTAATTCTTTACACGTTAAGTAAAATATTTAATGTAGGTATTTTGTATAATATGCTTGGATAAAAACACTTCTCTTTATTACCTACGAAATTATAAAGATTTCAAGACCTTATTAGTGTACCTACGTATACGGTATAATTACGTAGATAGGTAAAAAGCGAGGTAAAAAGTATAATTTTTTTTCACGCGTACCCTTTTGGTTAATGAAGAGTTATTTATATTATAATATAGTAATTATATTATATTATTAACTTACTGACTTATGAAATCTTTAATTATTTATTGTAGTCATCTAATGATCCTCCTAATTATATTAAATTATGATAGGATAGGTATGCTTTAACTTAATTTTATAATAAGAAATGTGATTTTCTTTCATATTCATTTTGTGATTAATTCAAATGATTTTGTATAATAACGTACCTACCTACTTTCAAATTATTTTAAATTAATAAATATTTAATCATTTACTTTCTTATCAAACTTTTATATTTCTAAAACTTAAATTCGTAGGTACTTATAGTTTTAATGAATTTGAATGAACTTTGTGAATATGAGACCACCTTAGTAGATTCTTTCAAAACTTTAATAAAAATTTATATTCGATGGGGTTGGGTAGGAATGTATTTATATTTAATACGAATTAATTTCTTAATATGATGGATGCATTGTTGTTTAAAATGTAATTATATGTAGCTAGGCATTATATATAAATATAATACATATATTTTTGTACTAATTGCGCCAATTATTTTAATTTATTCAATTTTACACTCATGATTATAATATTATCTTGTGAGTTTAACATAGGTATATGTTGAAAAATTATTTACCTGAGAAAAATGCTGTATAACATATAAGTATTTTCGAGAGTATTTTAGTAATTATTATGAAATACGGTGAACTCTAAAACGGTAACAATTAAAATTATTTTTACATTATCTCTTATTGATTTTTAATTAGTTCCCCAATATAATCATTACTATACTTATGTTTAAATTATTAAACAAAATTGAAAAAGTGTAGGTGTAAGTATATTATAAAATTACAATGGGTTCTGCATTATTATAAATTAAAAGCATTTTTATTGATTAATTAAAAATATATATATATATATATATATATATATATAATTTTATATATGTTATGGAATATATGGGTGCATAGTATGAAATCTTGTTTGTATAAATAAGTGCTTAATATTGCTTAATTATTATCAAAAAACTGACTTGGGCGAATAAATAGATGATGGTGGTAAGTTTGCAAAGCAAACGTTTGCGATCAAGGACGTCGAGGGAATTGCAATTAAACTAGAACAAAGGACTTATGTTAATACTGATCATCATTTTTAGACCATAAATAAATTAAATTCCTACCAAAAAAATAACGCATTGCGTCGATCGCCTAGTTATGATGTAAAGTAAAAGTTTATTCAGTACAACGTAGGTATTAAGCTCGTCTTTTTTTTTTTTTAAGTTTTATTAGGTTTTAGCTCGGGTTTTAGTGACACTAAATTATTGAATGGGGTTGAAAACGTATTCTTTAAAGGGCGTTGTCTACGTTACACATGTAGTCATGATGAAATATTTGTACACTCATAACACTGTAGTGATGGTATTTACTATAGGTACTAATAATCATTACAGTGATATATATATTTATTTATTTGTATTTCATTTTGTATAAATAATTTTTGATATTAAATTTAAATAAATAAAAATCGTTAATAATATAGTTAAAATGAATGAAGATAGATAGTTATTATAAAATCTTTGATACTTTTCGATATTTTCTGTAGTTTTCAATAAAATATTGTTATGAATAATATATCTAAGTAGTCCAGAGCTCGTCGACTTCATCTTGATCTTCGGCTGACGTTTGAATAGGCGAGGGTTCACAATTTAAAATTGGGAACCAGTATAACCAGTACTCGAAAATCATAGAGCCTCACTTTCCATAGCGATAACTATGTTGTATTTAAATCATGAAGACTTGAAGGTTTTTTTGATTCATGATTTAAATGATAATATTGATAAAAATGGTCTTACTGTGAAAACCACTTTTAGAACAATACAATCATTATGTTGGTAACACTTTTTCAATAACTTAAATTTACTGACCCATGAAAATTAGAAATTATAACGTTCGCTGGGGACCAAGATGAACTGGACGGGTTATAAATATAAATAACATTTTTTTTTTTCAATTTTAAAATAATTTAGTTTTGTATTAAAAACAAAAAAAGGAAACAAGAATAATATATAATAAGTACCTCGTTAGCTTATTGACGAATAACTTACATTTTCCATTTGATATTTAAACTAATATTTCCCTAAAATAATTTGATTCGTTATTTTTCGATAAAATGTTATACTAAAAGTCTTTGTTATAGAAAAAAAATATTTTCATTATAAATTTACAATAATTTTCTTCAAAAATTATGTTTATACTTTAGAATTATCATTTAAATAAAATAAATAAATGTTCTTTAAAAATCATATGAAGTGTACTCATACTTTCTTTTTTTTAAATACCTAGAAAAAAAATTCAAAACTGAATACTTTAGTACTTACATTTTATTTATATTAAGTACCTATATTATGTTAAAAATTTGGAATAGTCTATAAAGTCTATATAAATCCTGTTAACACTAGTATAAACTGTTAATTAAAGACTGTCTATTCAAAGAGTCCTAGAAAACTCGAGTGCCAAACACAAACATTAAGTATCTACCTATTAAAAATGTATCTACATGTACCGAGTAAAAACGGTTGGTAATTAAACTAGGTATTCGAATTTAGGATAATTCCGCATTAGGTATATGTGATTGTGTGTGTGTTAACATGGTTTTATTACGTATAAGTATAATATAATAACACATGTAGATTGACACTATATTATACGTTTTACTATTTGGAATGAATTTGAATAGATCTTATTTATCAAACAAATATGCAATTATATGTATCGATTAAAATATTTCTCGAAGGAGTGTTGGAACCACGAAAACAAGAGGTAGTCGGATATTCCAATGCGAATAAGGGTAAAATATGTCATTTTGAAAATAAATAAAGAGGCAAATACATTAATCATAATTTATTTTATGCCGTTTGGATTTATACGTATAAATTGCAGTTGTTCTCTTGGAACTATGACAATTTTTCTCGTTTTAACTATTTTATAACCTAACCCATGTGAAATTTGGTGACTATAGTGACTGTGCACCCAGTGGAATTGGCGGATATACGCATTGAGATTTTTGACCTTGATCGGCTTGATCTATGAGGTTATTCATATAAATTAATTTGCAACCGTTAAAACTGACAAAATTAAAGCGTATCACGTAAAACTCATGATGTGACATGAAACTGACCTATATAATAGTAAATAAAATATACTTAAAATATCTAATCTTTGGTTTTTTTATATTTGACAAAAACATATTAATGTTCTACATAATGATTCTTATTTTATTGGTAATTAAATAATCGTATGGATTAAAATATATAAAAACTTGAATAGTATTATATCAACTAAATAATATACCTACTAACTTTTAGGTACCTAAAAAATTATTTGTATATTTTTTTGGCTAATACTGATAATAGTGTAACAATATTAAATTTATTAAATTGCCATGCACCTACATAATGACCGAAATGAATTAATCGTTTTATTGCCTACCTAGAATAAAAAAGTATGTACAGTGTATAATTACAATATTTCTTCACAGGTGTATATGATAATTAATGTGAGTTTTAACCTTAAAAACCAAAAAAATATCTCTCGATTTATTTTGGTTAAATATTTCGGTAGAACATAATTATATTTATGAAACTTATTTTAATACTTAGGTAGATATGTTTCCCTAATTATTTTGTATTAAATTCACTTTTTGCAAATTAAGTAGGTACCAAACAATGTAAATAAAAAAATGTTTTTGTAACTAAGCAGATACTTACAATCATTTTCAACAATGAAAATTTCGGTTAAGTACATTTTTCAACTTTTTTTTGGAATTTCCGAATAGTTATATCGATCTTTACGTTCCAATGTTTCGTTTACCTATGTATTATGTGTTAGTGATGTGTGTTGTAGAAAAATATTATTTTGGTTAATAATGTGTTACCTATATTATGTTTGTACATTGTTACTTAAATTTTAAACTAATCTGACAATTGTTGCATTATGAGAAACTTTTTTTTTTTGTCTGGTGTGTATTGAACTAGATGGTTCTTTATTTTAATAACGATAGAGCCATAGAGGTTATTAAGTTTTATTGCATTCAATAAAATATCCATCGTCTACTGCAAGATGAAAAAAAAAAAATGAATAATCGATAAACGATAAAAAAAAAAAATCTTTAAAATGTGCACTTTAAAACATAATGTAGTGCCTATTTTTAGACAAAGAATTGTATAACGTAGCTATACTGTATAGTATGCGTGGGATCTAAGGATAATGGTAGTAGGTAGGCAGTAAGGTATGTGGATTATCCTTAACATGCTCGACGTATAAGTGTACGTGACTCATCCAATGTTAACCAGTTTATATAATATACATTTTTTTTTTTTTTACCTGGAACTATTATTTATTATGAATATTTATTTGGAATCTGTTTAAATAAATCAATCTGTATGTCACAATGTACACTTTTAATTAAAGTTTACGATTTAATCTTGATAATCGATTGTATTTATTTTATTTTAATCATATTCTCATACTTTTTGATAACCCGCTTTTCACTGAATATTTATAGAAAAAAAAAATTAAATAAAAAGAAAGCCGGACATACTTCGCACCACAGGTATTCTTCGGTCCTTGGGACAGTTTCTCGGTAGGTGTGTAGAATTTTAAAGAAATGATAAATCATCTCTTCAATAATACGATTTTGAACGAAGGAATTTAATAATATAAAGAACAAATAACAATAGTCTTTCGTTTTCAACACACCCACCAAGAGTACCTGATCCGAGGAGCAAAGAATACCCATGGTGCGAAGTATAACCGGCTTTCTTGTCATCTACTTAAATAATTAAGTTTATTTCACAGTGTCATGAGAAAAAAAATTTTCTGCGATGTAGGTAACGGACAAAAAGTTGCATTATTTTCTATTTTTATGATTAAACATTTGATGGCGTTTTATTTTTATAAAATTCTGGCTTGAACGCATTTATAAACAAGTTTTCCATTTATGATTTATTTAGCAAAAATAACAGTTTAGTTGTATCCTGGCCAATGATAATGATAAATGATATTAACGAGGATATTAATCAAAACAATGTGTAAATGGATTGGATAGAACGATTCACGTTTTCAAAACAACCAAAGCTACACATACACAGTGCTTCAAGAATTACATTTTGTCTAACACAACATTAACTCGCTTTTAAACTTATTTATATACATTATAAAAGAATGTATCAACTGCACAGATTTGGATTTGTATTTATTTTTAGTTGTTTACCAATTTTTCTACAACGTAATGTAACGCATTGAAATATGAGAATATAAAAAAAAAATAAATAAAGGTATTGGTTTAAACGAAAGATCTTCGTAATCCAATCTTTTCTGTTTTTAGTACAAACATTGATTATGCATATAGAATAATAAAATATAGTGTTTATAATCAATGGTAGGTATATGTAATTGTGAATGATTGCTACCAATGATTTACCGCTTGATTTGTCCTATGATGAATCTACTAACATCATATCCATCAATGAAGGTACTCAGTCAAAATAAAATTGATCAGTAAAACCACGTACTTTTATATAATAAATGCGTGTAGGTACAATGTATTCAAGTTCCTTCGTTTTATAGTGAATAATAATGAACTGACATTGTTCAAGTGGCAATTATTCGAGCGTTTGGCCATCATTTAGCATCACTCCTCAAATTGAAAATATTTTCCCACTTGTTACTGAAAACCGTACTTGGTATGTGTAACCGAAAAAATCTTTTAGATTCTGAGTTGAGCGAAGAAGCTAGTGTTTTTTCAATGATGTTTATTTAATTATTTATTTATTATTTTTTTTTTTTGTAAAAACTTTTTCGTATAGAAATACTTGTCCGAAAGTCTCGACCAGTAGCTTTTTGAAACCAGATTTGTCTCTAGATTGTACAAGCTGAAGCTTCACTCAGAATCGTTTTATTGAAAAAATTATTTTTCGTTTCTGTAAAATTTAAAAGACCAATCAAATCCACCCGAGGAATGAAGATAATCCATGGAGTGAAGAATGTTCGGCTTTTTTACATTTAGAATTTATACGAAATGACATAATATGCTCTAAAATTTTAGTAAGCTAATACCGAGGCTAATACTTAAATTTATCCGTGTTGTTGTCATATTATGGCTCGTATTATGGGTTTAGCTAATGAATTGTAGGAGAAATAGGAACGTGACAATTTTCAATATACACACATTTCCTAGAAATATATATATCCCAACATTTTTCATAAATGGTTTTGACACGCCTACTATAAAGGAGAATTACAAATATTATTCTTTTTAATTTTACTTGCGTATACGAGTTGAACAATCATCAAATCCAATTAATTAACTTTAAAAGTACGAAACCAAATTATTAATGTACGTCTATTATTGTATTGTCAAAATTGTACAGGATATAGAATAAATGTAATATGTTTATGTTTATTAAATAAATAGATCAGGGGTTCCCATCCTGTGGTACGCGAAGACATTTTTCGTTATAATTTTTCGATCAGATTTATTTTACTTTTATAATATCAAACTATAAACATTTAATTTAATCAATTAATAATTTTAAAACAGGACATACTTTTTACCATGACCTAGGTGTTTTTTGTTACTTGGGGAGAATTAATTTTCGTTTATTCAAATCACTCAGTGCAATCTATGAAAAATAATTGAAAAATTTTGATCGTAATTGTTGAACAAGTATTTCTATGTGAAAAAGTGATTATAAAAAAAAAAAAAAAAAATAGCATTATTATAAAAAACTTTTTCAAAAAATTTGACTCGCCCAATTAAGTTTTAGAATTAAGATGGTATGCGTATTGATCATAAAAATGTCTATTGTGGTACTCAATGATAAAAAGGTTAAGAACCCCTGGCATAGATATTTAAATAAGTATTTATATATATATCTGTGTATGTTTTAATTAAATATTTACTATAATGTAGGTATATATTTTTACCTTTATACTCCAAAACTTTATGTAGGCATTTTATTTAACTGTTTTGTATTTTGGGTAGTATCTACTTAGCCCTTACAATATTCATCATTTTATCCATAATTTAAACTTTCATAAGTTATTTTGTTAGTTTCTTCTCTGTCTGTCCCTCCATCTCTTCCTCCCTCGGCCCGAAAATTTATGAAATTAAAGCTGTTACCAGGTAATTAATTTTTATTTTTTTTTAAGATTTCTATGGTTTGTTGCTATTCTCTTTGTTTTAAATTATCAAAAAAACGATCATAAAATGTAAACATTGAGAACCGATAATGAATAAAACTGATATTACCAAATTAACAGTTTTGCTTGAATAATAAATAAATAGAAATTTCCTTTGCACGTTTTATTTCATCGAAATTAAAATATAATTTATTCAACTCCCATAAGAGTTATTGTTAATTTTACATAGATTACCTTCTGTTGTACTAGGGGTTGGATTTTAATGTAATTTAGCACCTAAAATTTATGTTTATTAAATTAAAATGATAATATATATATAAATGTGTAGTAAAAACTCAGAATACCCATGTTATATTAATTATTCGAAATGGTTATGTGAAAAATATTAAAATAAAATTATATTCTTGTCTAATATAGTTCCAAAATGAATTTTAAAATAACTTTACACGTGATAACATTATTTTATTTAACAGCACGTTATTTTACTACGAGTACGAAAATCTTAAAAATAACAAAACTAACACAACTAAATATTTCAAATACTGGTATCTAACGAAACTCGTAAAATTCTTGTTATTATTTCGATCGAATACCTTGTACCTCTAACCGATATGACTTTAATACTGTAGTGTTATGCTCTTAATGAAGGTACTAATTGGTTGTACAAACAATATGTATATAATACTATACTATATGTTTCAAAAACGTAAAGATATGAAGAAATTAATTATAATATTGTGATGGTTTATAATATATAATATAATATAATATAAAAATTCTTGTTTTACATTAGGCATAATGTGACTTAAAACACATACGATTTTAATTCATATTTAAAATAATATATTGACATGTTGTATTATTATAGTATTAAATTTAAAATGTCTAGTCATAATATTACAAGTAATAATATTATATTATCGTCTACATATTGTGTAATAATAATGTATTGTTACTCTGTTTGTTCATCTCCTGATGGATAATATACGAGTGACGTGTGGAATATTGAGAAAAATTAACTAAAAAAAACTATTTTTTGCATAGTGAAAATTAATTATTATTAATGTCACTAATTTTATTCAGATCAAATATATGAATTTCGGATAGCTGATATGCAGATATCAAACGTTTAAATTGAAAAAAGGCTGTAAAAATGGTTTTATTGTGAAAATTTTTAAGCGAAAAAGACGGTATTTTTACTATGATGTTTATTTTTTCTTTGGTTTTTGTTTTTTTTTTTATGTGTTCACGTTTTTTTTTTTTCTAATACTTTTCCAAAAGTTTCGACAACCAACTTTTGGAACCACAATTTTGCTCGTTGTAATTATTTTTAGGAGGTAATTTTTCGGTATTCTCAATAGTTTTCGAAAATTCGGGGAAATTACCACGATATTTGACAAAAACACTTTGAAAACTTTTTTAATCCAAACTTTAAGAAAATTTAAATATAGATTTACAGTTGGTAATATGAAATATATTTTGTTGGAAGAAAATCTTGAAGATTTGAAACACTTTATCCTCGTCAAAATTATTTTTTTCTGTTCTCAGTTCATAGTGAGATATGATTAAATTGGCTCGATAAAAAATATTATTATTTTTTATTTATAACAATAAACTAATTTTTAAGTAAAATTGTGTCATATACTTAAATTAAAGCAACGCTTAGAATATTTTTGTTGAAGAAATGATTAATCTTCTTTTTTAATAATTTAACACACCCACCAAGTCACATCTGAGAAGTGAATAATATCCATGTCCGGCTTTTTACTACTATACGTTTATTTGTAGTATTTTATTGACATTTTGTGATATTTTGATACAGTTAATATTTTCTAAAATTTGTTTGCTAAGTTCAAAAGTGATCGTAACCGTTATTTTTTTGATATTTGTTAGTTTCATAGTACATTTTTTTGTTTTACTGAGAACTGCTTTGAAATTCACGGTGCAAGTGATTAGTGTATTTCAAAAATCCATATTTTCCGACGAATATTTCGATAAAAACGATGTATCCGACAAATGTATGTTAAAATAACGCGCATATTGCGTGTGTGAAGGCTAAACTAATGCTGCGGCGTAAGAGGTACACCACTGTCTATTGATATAATGTGTAGGACATAATGCCAAGTCCCAAATATGGTTAGCCCAATAAAAATGGTAATGACGATAAATTTATGTAAACCGCATAACTGTTTTAATTAATCTGCATAACAATATTATTGTAAGTTTCTTTTTTATTTATTAAATTTATTGTGCAAACAAAATGTGTGTATAAAATACTTTTAAGATGCGTCTAACACAATAGACGTAAGAAAGTTTATGTTTTTATTGTTGTTGTAATTTGATAAATATGATAAAATTAAGAATTATTACAAACATGATGAAAATATTACTAAGATTTAATAATGTTGTTAGATAAGAAAAAAACGTACACGTTAATGAAAAATTGTTGTTATGGTTGGATTACAATATTATTTATTTAAACTTATTAATGTTATGATATCCTTATTATCCTTATCACGTGTAATTTTGTCCATAGGTGTTTTTTTTTTTTTTTTAGTGAGAAACCAAAAATTATTAATTATTCTGTACTAAAGTACTTAAAATGCTAGTTGCATTATAGTTTTGAATATTGTATTGTGTTAAGTTTTACAATAGCTGTTATCACTTAACGTACTTACTGATTGCAAACAGGTATCTATAGATAAGCACACGTGATATATTTATGAGCATGCATTTTATGGGTCTTTAAACTTCACTTATAATTGTTCACAGGCTCGTGAGTCATCGAATATAAAATTTAATTTACGTGTCAAAAAGCTTGGTTTTAATTTATTTAAGATTAAAATTACCATGGTCACATTTGCATTTAATACATTTGATTAATATTCCTTATAAATTAATTAATTTAAATTCCTCCAAGAAAATATAGTGATTACACGTTTATGTCTTACCAATCACTATTTTTTTAACGCATTATTACCATTCATAATTATTATTTATTATTTAATTATTCTAAAATGCGTTCTACACTTTCACCTATGGCATATTTATATTTAAGACGTATACATTTTACTATTGTTCATAAAAAAATGTTAGAAACTCAGTGCCTACATAATACCATTCTACTATGATCCTATGTATCATATTTAACTAGGTTTATTGTTAATAACCGAAATATATGAATGCGTATAATTTTAGAAGATTATACATTTGTGGCGATACGTACCTACCATTTTGTGTATGGTTATTAGTATAACCTGTAGAATATAGTATGTAGTTTGATCATTTGCCAACTACATTCCATGCCAAATATTTTTACCGTATTTATTTTATCAAAATGCGTCAAACGTTTAATTTTTAAATCGATTCAAAAACCGTTTTTTCCAGATTTATATCATTCATCAGACTACGTGTTTAATATGAACTAGGTACTTGAGATGAGTGTTATAATTAGGGCTAGGGACTTATAGGAGTTAGTATGTTTTTCAAAAATCATTCAAAACATAGCTAAGTAATGTAGAAATGCGTTTCGTAACAACAGGAATTGTATGCAGTTCTCTTTAATTTGCATATTTTGCATATTTAGCTCTTTTTTCGATATAAGTGCATATATCGGTTATATTTGAATTTTAAATGCATATTTCACATATTTTTTGATATTTAATTTAAAATTTCTTTGGTATTGGAAAATTTTTCTGAAGAGATTGAATATTATTTGATATTTTCATTTGTTTAAATATAAGCTTAAAAATAATAAAGATTAAAAAAAACTTAATTTCATAAATAATAAAAGAATATTATTATATAATATATAAAAATAAATAAAATAAAATCATTTATATATATATATATATATATATATATATATATTCATAAAATATATTATACAATAAAATTTTTAAATATTT
>JAIPRM010001441.1:22809-33116 GCA_025469315.1 Stegophylla sp. TES_Ste_2020
TGATGAAAAAATAATGGTTTCCGAGTCGTTTTGGTAAAATTTTGGGTTGTTTTTTCAAAAAAAAAAAAAAAAAATTCAAATAATGACCACTCCAAAGTACAATCTAAAGGCAAATCCGGTTTTCAAAAAGTTATTGATCGAAACTTTTGGACAAGTATTTCTATACGAAAAGTTGTACACAGAAAAAAAAAAAATAATCAACATCATTTGTAAAAACACTAGCTTCTTCACTACGTTCAGAATCTAATAATGTGCTGGCCGTTTATTAAATCCAATCGAGCACAGCCGTTACCCTAAAACGTTCGCGTCCGCGTTTTTGGTACAACGAACTCTGCGAATAAGAAAACGGTTTTGTCTTGTAAACGGACGACGTAACGGATGTCTGGCTCGTAAACAAAATATTACATATTATGTATTATATTTTATGGTCGTCGTATACAATATTATTATTATTATTATTATTACCGTGAGCGTGTAATTGGAACGGCAGCACACAGTGCAATCTTGCTGTCAAGGGATACCCTCATCGTTTGCCTCCGTTTCCCGCGCGTCGCTAAACCCATTTCGATTATAACTCTGACGCATTATATGGCCGATTATACATGGTGCTATCACCCAAACAAACTCGAGAAAAATAATATCGTTTTCAAAATTAGTATGTCATTTATTTATTTTTTTAATTTTTTATTAGGTATTTTTTTATTGTAAATATATCAGACGAATAACAATATAATATAATTATAATGAGTATAGGTACTTTAAAAAATATCTGTTCAGGGTGGCCAAAAATCTAGAAAACAGGGAAAGTCAAGGAATGTGAGGAATTTTTACAGAAATACACGAAACTAAATATAATCTAATTAATAATAATTTATATATTATATTCCCTTTTGAAATTTTTCCGTTGTGACTATAGCACAGTGGTTCTTAACCGGTGTTCAGTGAACTTGGGATAAGTGTTCCGCCAAAATTCAAAACTCTGGAAAAAGTGTTAGAACGAAAGAAATTTTCAAATTTTTTTTCACGTTTTCAAAAAAAAATTTTTCACGCCAAAATATTTCTCATATTATTTTGTCTATCTATGTTTGAATTTTCATAATGTTTCGAAGATTAGCCTCCCAAAATTTTTAATTTGATAAAATATGTATGATTTCGATACTTCTAATTGAAATCATCATAATTGAATTTGTAGGAAAGTGCATTTTTTTTTTTTTTTCGGTGATTGAGCAATATAGCTATGTAAGTACATAATTTAAATTATGTAATAACAAATTCATGTATAAAACTTTTATTTTGCCTTTTTTGACGTTTTTATTTTTTGCATTTTCAAGTCATATTTTCCTTTTTTAGTTCATTTTCCGGTATTTTTAATTAAATTTTATCTAATACCATCTTTCGAAAACCTTTTTTTGTTTTGCACAGGTTGTACGTCATCAAATTTAAAAATCTTTAAAAAAAAAACATTTAAAAAAATGTTTCAGGTGAATAGCAATATACAAAATTCAAATATTCAATCAACAATTTTATTATTATTTTTTTTTTTATGAAATAAACATATTTTTATGCATGTAAAATGTAATCTACTAATGTGTAGTAATGCATTTAATATCCTATATAATATCAATATAAATATAAAAATTAAATTAAAAACCATTTTAAGTGCATTTTATACTTTAATAATTTTTGACATTTTATATTGCATTTTTTGCATTTTAAATGCATATTTTCAAGGATTTTTAGTGCATTAAATTCACGGCCCTAATAATAACCCACACGAAGAAATTTTATTTACTGAGTGTATTCGATATGAAATTCAATATTTTAAATTGAAATGTATTTTTTATTTTTTATTTTTTTTGTTTTTCTCTATAGGTAGAGCAACGCGATGTCCCCGGAATCGACTGCGCGTACTTGGCCATGGACACGGAAGAAGGCGTGGAAGTGGTGTGGAACGAGGTGCAGTTCTCGGAACGCAAGAACTACAAGGCGCAAGAGGACAAGATCCGGCAAGTGTTCGAGAGCCTCACGCAGTTGCAGCACGCCAATATCGTGAACTTCCATCGGTACTGGACGGACACGCACAACGACAAACCACGTGTAATTACAACAAAAGATCGGAAATCAACCTACACCCGCCTGCATCATCCCCCCCCATCCCCCCGCTATACATATACATACAACAATGTACAATTTACCGTTCTTCTTATCACCTAATCTCCCCGTTTCACACCGTATTACTCGACAATATTATAGTATACACGCACACGTTTACAAAGTACATTCATATAATGTATACGTGATGCCCTTTGAGTGCCGCAATTATTTTTTTTCTCCACCGATTGAATAATGACAGAAAAACAAAAATTTTACTCCCAAACCAATATTTCCAAAATTAATAGAACATTTATAATTATTGTCAAATTTCCAAAATTGTGCAATGCCATTTTGTATAAACATTTTGGCTATCGTGTTAGTGTAGAAAATAGAAAATTGAATTCACTTACAACGTCTTTGAGATAATATTTCGCTCTGAACGTCTTTGGTCTTGTATTTTATTTTATAATCTATTTTGTTATCTAATGCGGTGTTTTGATCAGAGCTCAGTCTGTTGTTGCATGTTTTTTTTTTGTGTAATTTGTAAAAGTAAAAACCCTTATATTAAAATGCCGTCAATGGCGCTCAAAGGGTTAACCTAATAATACACGCGTTATACCTCCTAATGCGTATTATTATGTTGTGTTTTCTCAGGTCATATTTATCACAGAGTACATGTCTTCGGGTTCGTTGAAACAGTTCCTAAAACGTACCAAACGCAACGTGAAGAAAATTTCTCTTACCGCGTGGAAACGATGGTGCACTCAAATCCTATCCGCCCTAAGGTATGTGCAGAGCGCAACACGCTCGGATCCTGTTGGTATTAGGATCGTCAATTTAACTTTGTTTTTTTTTTTTTTTTCTATAATCTCTGTCGCGTTACCCGTGCTTTCTCGTTATTATTTAGCAGAAACGTACTTATATATTTATAGTAAATAATAACATAATAATAATAATAACACGTGTACATAATAAAACTAAAAAAAAAAATATTATCAAATTACATTATAATACTATATAATATATACATATATATATACCTATAGGTGATAAATATTTGTGAGTATATTGTAATGGTGTGTGTATATATTTATATATTATATTATATGTATTTGTGTGTGTATTAATAATTAATACAAATTGGTAACTGATCGGTAAACTTATATTGTGTAAAATATTATGTGGTTACGGATTTATGGTGCGCTGCAAGTCGTCTAGCTGATGCCGTCGTCACGTTCTACTCAGAAGATGTAAAGAAGAAGAAGTTGAGAGACAATGAAACGCACAAGCCCAAGCGGCGGACGGCTTGGCTGCGAACTGAGCGCTCGCGTCATTATTATGTGTATATAATTGTATTTTTCAGAAGGATAGAAACTGGAAAACAAAAAAAAAAAAAAATATTGATAATAATATTGATAAGGGACACATACACTCACGCACGCACGCACACTCACACGCGTTTCCCAGTTGTATGCCTCGTTGTCACACACATACGTCATAATAATAATAATAATATTATTATATAGTAGTTTTGGCCAAGCCCAACAAAATGAGAGTGTTTATCGATTACACTGCTATACTACTACTACTACTTCAACATCAACATCAACGAGAACAGCTGATATTGCCCACTCGTGTGTGTGTCGTGTTGTTCGTATGTATGTATATAATACGAGTATATATATGGGTCCGTTACAAACACATATTATTATAATATTTTGGCGTAAAAATATTTTTTTTATTTAACAATATAATTTTATAATTTTATTGTTGTTTCCCCCCATCTCGTACACACGTGTATTCTATTACAGTGTACACTACTAGCCAATAAGTATGTATATATTGTTATATTTTGTCTCTTTTGTATACTGTTTTTGATTTAACTTTCTAATAATTATTATTATATGCGCCTAAATAACGAAAAAAAAAAAAAATCAGTCGTCTCGAAACGGTGAAATGATGAGATGTGCAGAAATATATAGGTGGACGCACTGACGTGGTGGCGGCAGCGGCAATCGTGCCGCCGCTCTGATAGCTAGTGGCGTTTTTTTTTTTTTCTGTGTAGAATAACGACGTCCAAAAACGTGAAACAAAAAAAAAAAAATGCTATCCGGCCGCGTGGTGCGTGCTGGCAGAAAAGCCCACCGCACCGTCCTAGAGCGAAAAAAAAAACAAAAGTTGTGGTTTGTTTTTCAGTTACTTGCATTCATGTTCACCGCCCATCATCCATGGGAATCTGACCTGTGACACGATATTTATCCAACACAATGGACTCGTGAAAATAGGATCAGGTAAAGTACCGCGCACGAGCGAAAAATGCCATGTAAGGGAGCTATACAAAAAAAAAAAAAAAAAATAATTAATAATAATATAATAATAAAACTAAAAATAATGTGAATCTAACGTATATATATATATATTATATACATATAATATGTGTACCGTATACAATTATTATGGAAGGTGATGATAATTGTCATGATATTAAGCATGGTTTAAAAAAAAAAAACTTGTTTACAGTGCCGATGTTCCGAAACGTTCCGCCATCGTACTTTGTCACCGACCGACGGTTCTAGGCAATGACGATGCTAGGGACTTCCCCCATAATTCTGTGTAGGATTGTAAACGCGTTCGCGGTAAACTCAATGATTCGGCGTTAAGGACCGCGTGGGTTGTCCAGGACCGGGGCCGGTCGGGTCAAACGTACGTGCGGTCGGATCGAGCTGACGCACGACACACGAATTCAAAGGTACTGATAGTTGTTTTTTTTTCTTAAAAAAAAAAAAAAAAAAAAATACTATAGTTGCTCCTGACACCATTCACGTTCACATCAAGACATGCCGGGAGAACATGAAAAACATGCATTTCATTGCGCCCGAATGTGGAAGTAAGTCCGCCCCATACGAATTTTTCATTTATTTTATACCCCTCACTCTAATATATTCGCAATCTTCCTCCTAGTTAACCGCCAATAGTGATTATAGGTACTACTTTAGTTTCGGTTAAATTTTAGGAATAGCACCCCCTCCCCCCGCTAAATCCATTCAGAGTCCCCTAGATTTTTTATAAATTGCATAAAAAGGTCGATATCATTTGGATGGGGGAAGGAGCTAAATTAAAAAAATAAATATATTAGCCCCTTCCCCCCCTTGTCAAAATTTGAAATTAGAGTTGGACTGCAAGAAAAATTTCCTAAATTTTCAATACTTGGTTAATGTAAAACTTAGTGTTGATAAATTACAAGGAAAAAATGGATCAAATTCATTTATTTAAAAATTTTTCTTTTCGAATTCGATAATTTTGGCGTTTAGCTCTAATTTTACCTTAAATTCCATAATTCGTATTTTCCATTAAAGTATATCGCTAACTCAGTATTATTTACTTCCCGTTAAAACGGTTCCACACTATGCGTTATTCCGCAAACATCGCTATGTCTATTCGGATATTTGATATTCAGAGAATACCTCAAAGTGTTGAACGGCTTTAAGATAGTCAAAGACAATAGATGCAATAATGTACATATTGTCTAATCTTACATAGACTTGAATATTAGATAGCACAATTAAAACATAACGTAGACAACAATAATATTATTATTATTATTATTGCACGGACAATCTGAGTATTGTTAAAAACAGGGAAACATCATAAGAACTATATTCTGTTTGAATCTGGCATTACGTAATATTATCTTGTGTGTCCTGTCGTGACTCCGCATATTTTCATTTCAAGATTGCCACAAGTCTGGGAAATCTTGAAAAGTCAGAGAATTCAGTATTAAATTACAATTTTTCGGGAATTTTTATCAATACCAATTTTAAAAACCAAATATTTTACTTCAAAACGTTTTCTTTGAATTTTCTATACCTTCTTGTTTCTAGAGTAATTTATATATTGTATTTATATAAACATATTTTATACCTAATATATATATATATTTGACTAGGATCTGAAAGTTCCACTTTTTGCTTATATATATAATATGTATATACGGGTTACTTTAGTGAATTATTAACTTATTAACAAATTGTTTACAGCAAAAACAGATTTTAAGAATCGAACTGAACTTTTTTTTTCATCCAGTCAATGAATAAGTGTATTTATATAAATGTATTTAATTCTGGACAATTTATACGATTTCTTTGAAAACCTAGAAAAGTCGGGAATTTCATAATTAAGGATCCCCAGTGGCAACCCAGCTGATTTGCACCAAGTTCGTTCAATGTTTCCTCTTTTTTCTTGTTTGTTGTGACCAACACTCGGATATTTACACAAAATCGGGTATCACGACTTCCCCCTATAGAACCCTGTACGTCTTTAATCTGATTGATGTCCTCGTATCTATGGGTGATCCATTAAGCATGTTCACCGCCTTTTTTGGCCGTTAAAATTTAAATATTTCTTATTGAAATATTTTAATTAGGTACTATATTTTCGGTAACATCTTTCCCTCCATTTTTCTGTGAATTTTGATATATTAAAATCAAACTTCTAAAGAGCAGTTCTTGAATTATTTTTATTAAAAGTATTAACAGCCAAAAAAGTACATTACGTTAAAAATAATTATGTAAATGTTAAAATAATATTAAATTCATACCTGTAAACATTTTGACTAAAAATTTGTAATTTAAGTTTAATTATGTGTAGATTCATAATAATTACATATTATGTAAAGTAGGTAATATGATATTATTATCCTTAATACTTAAATAAAAATAATTCAAAAAATATATAAGTTCGAATTTTGATTTTAATACTTCAAAATTCACAGAAAAATGAAAAACAGGGATTGGTATTTGAACAAAAAAGAGTTATGGGAAACATAAAATAATAACATAGTTTTTATAGTAACTTAAACACTAAAGAATAAAAAATACGATTTTTTGCATTTTTATTGCCCAAAAATGGGAGGAGGTGAGCGTGCACGGGGGACACCCTTAACATTTTTTCATATCTTTATTACGTTGTTGTGTACTTATACTTATTATTATTTATCCGTTGCAGACTTCGTGACGCCCGCCATAGACATATACGCGTTTGGTATGTGCGCTTTGGAAATGGCCTCCTTGGAAATACAGGGAAACGGTGACAGCGGTACGCTAGTCACGCAGGACCATATTAACCGTACCATCGAGTCACTCGACGATCCCCTGCAAAAGGACCTGATCTACCAGTGTCTGACGGCCGATTTCGAAAAACGACCGACCGCCCGAAAATTACTGTTTCATCCGGTCCTGTTCGAGGTGCACTCGTTGAAATTGCTCGCAGCCCACGCCCTAGTTAAGACTGGTAAAAACGCAAAGTTCCTCCGCGTACAAAATATTTTTTTAAATAACAATTTGTTTTTTTTTTTTTTTTTTTTTGTCTGTTTTAAGAACATTTCGCCGACCGACTGTCCGACGAGATGTACCCGCAGGAAAAAACGATGGCCGAAATAGTGCACGTCGGTGACGAGACCCGATCGGTCGAGGTGAAAATGTCCGACGTCCCGGAGAGCAACAAGCTCGAAAAATTCGTCGAAGATGTCAGGTATGTGTAGTATTGGTGTTTAGATATCGCCCCAGTGCTGGTATTATCCCCGGGGGGGGGTGCTGGGAATGCATTTTATCGGGGCACCCCCCCTCAAAGTTGTAGCTCTGCGTTTAGGTTAGGATCAGATCGTTTGTCATTAACAAGACTACTTTTTTCACTAAAAATCACTATTTAATAAAATTAATCCTTAAAATAAATCACTAAGTGACCATTTTTATGATATCAGTACTGTTAAAAGGTCGGTTGTTATGTTTGGTCAGCGAACTCATTGGTCGAAAAAGCCAAAGGTCAGCTGTTACAACAATTAAGCTTTTTTAAGAGCCAATTTTTTTAATTTTTTTCCCAAGAATGATGCTTCTAGGACTCGGTTTAAACTTAAAATAAAGTTAAACATATTTTCCAAGATATAAGAATTTTTCGCTACTAGGAATACTGTTGTGGTTAAGTTGAATATTTAAGAAATGATAAATTATTTTTCTTCAATAAAACTATTCTGTGCGGAACTATTCAGTTATTACACAATAATAATTGTCAGTTTTCTAAAAAATAAATTACGTTTAATATAAAACACTGAGAACAGGAAAAAAATTGATCAGTAAAATACTTGAAAAAAATATAAATCACTAAAATCAAAACGTTTTCACATATTGAAAATCATATTTCACCCCAATATTCTTCATATTATTATCTATCGATACTAAAATTTTCATAAAGTTTGGATTAAGACTAAATTTGTTTTATTTTTTACTAAATCCTCTCTAAAATGTCAATATGTGTACAATTTGCATAAATTATTTTTTAATTTTTTAATGACTTGGGTAATTTAAGCCTCTTTGGTTACCTTTGGTAAATAGTTATATCTGTCAAAAGGATTTTGAAAAATAATTATAACTCCTTGGGCTTCCAATGTACAAGACACTGCATTGGTGGTTCTACTACGAGCAAACCGCTTGCTCACATGTCCACACTGCAGCAGTAGTAGCATTTATTTTAATAACACCACTGTTGATTCCAGGTTTGGCATTTACCCTTTGACAGCCTATGCTTTAGAAGCAGGGCCCGTACGACTGACCACATACCAACCTCAGAGTCCGACTGGTTCGATGGACCAATCAATTCCATCGGATAGGAGCAGTGCCGGACCAGTAGACGTGGAAGTCAGACGCATTGTCAACACAATGTGCAACATCAAACCTCGAGACGATGCTCAAAATGACTTTATGGTTTGTTTCAATATGTAAAAATACACTGATTATCCTGATAATCCTTCTAATTTAAATGTCCCTAACTACTTACTAGCGTGTTATTGGAGTTTTTTGTCTGAAAATGATTGGTTTATATAGGTATGTGTATTAATTAGGAACTTAACTTATATATAGTAATTATCTCAGAAGCATTTCAATATTTTTTAATGTGATTTTTTCGAAAGTAGTACAATAATATAAAATACAATTTGATAACTTTGATTATTAATATATTATATCAAATAATACACAATACAAATATATTAATAACTTGGCAAAATCGCTGCTTGTTATAACTAATTACTACTATAAAATATTTTTTTGGTAAATTAACAATTTTAAATATTTTCTGTTTTAATCTTAATCCAACTGTTATAAAATATAATACTTAGTTAGTAACATAAAAAGTATAGAAAAGCTCATTTGCCCGCCTTAAAATAACAGTGATATGAAGGTATTTTAATGGAAACAAGTTCAAGTATAGAGTATAAAATGGAGTCAAGTTATGAATCTATTATTATGTAATAAATATTAAGTACTATACATTAAAAGAGTTTATAAAATTAAAATTTTGTTACCGCCAAAGCAGATACCAGAGTAGATGTAATTGATAAATTCCATTTTTGTTTTATTCTCTCTTAAATAACAACTAGGGCTAATAATTTGTGAGTTCTATAGGTTCACCAGTTTTATAAATTCGAGTCACAATTGTTTGTTTGTATATATTTGGAAAAATACCCTTTTGGAAGCTTATATTAGATAGATAGGTAACTGGTTTCACAATATAATCTGCTATTAGAATTAATAAATCGGATGAAATTCCGTCAAAACCAGATGATGCACCTTTTCGTAGTTTTTTGATTACTTCTTTTACTTCATATTCAGTAAAACATGTATAATCTAATTTACATTCACGTATATTATAATAATTATTTTGTTTAGTATTATTTAGAGATTTTGAGTTTTCATATGATATTTTATCTTTTTGAATTGATTTTGCTATTTTCTTTCCAACACTTATAAAATGATTATTAAAAGCATTTGTAAACAATTTTGGGTTAGTGTTTAAATCAATTAGATTATTATTATAATTAATTTTGAATGGTTGAAATTTATTTTTTTGATCTCTATTAACTATTTCTGTAATTGTATTCCAAACTTGTTTTGTATTACCAGAATACTTTTTAATTTTAGTTGTATAATAGTCATTTTTAACTATTCGTATTAGTGAGCAAAGTTTATTTTTAAACTGTTTGTAATAATAAAGTAATCTAATATCATTTTTAATACTATTTTACCTAATTTATCTCTAGCTCGAATTGATTATAGTAATCCTGTTGTTATCCAATGTTTTATTTTCCTTTTATTTGCTGATATGTAGTTTTTCTTTATTCTTTGAGAGTCTATTAAACATTTATTCAGTATTTCGTTTAATTT
>JAIPRM010001442.1:0-16200 GCA_025469315.1 Stegophylla sp. TES_Ste_2020
CGTTCAGAATCGTTTTACTGAAGAAATGATTTATCGTTTCTTTAAAATATAATACGCCCGTCAAGAGAATACCACCCGTCGTGCGAAGTACACCCATCGTGCGAAGTATGTCCGCTTTTTTTTTAATTTTTACGGCTAAAAAGGAGATGAACATGCTTAATGAATAATCCGGAATATTAGAAGTTATAATAGTTGTAACTATAATCATTTCAGCATCTAATTTTATGATAAAAACCCTTTAAAGATACTAATAAAGAAAATAAGTTTTCTTATAATAGCAATAATGTAATCGTATTTGTATTATATATTTTAAGTTCATGGTTCAATAAATTATTTATCGATCAATCAATTAAAAAAAAAAAAGTAAAGTATAGACTAGAGAGCCTGGCATGCTTTGCATCACGGATATTCTTCACTCTTGAGTCAGATACTCTTAGTAGGTAGGTAGAATTTTAAAGAAACTATAAATCATTTCTTCAATAAGACGATTCTGAACAAAAAAAGTTAATAAAAAAAGAACAATAATAATCGTCATTTTCAACACATCCACCAAAAGTATCTGACCCGAAGAACAAAGAATATCCATGGTGCGAAGTATGTCCAGCTTTCTTGTCTATACTTTACTTTACTTTTTTTATCCAATAACAAAGAAAAGGAAAAAATATTTAATGAAAAAAGAAGTGTTAGAAAAGTATCCAAAATTTTTTTTTACATTTTCAAAATTTTTTTATGCCAAAATGTTTCTCATATTATTGTCTATCTATGTTTAAATTTTCATAAAGTTTAGATCAAAAAATGATGGTTTTCGAGACTTTTTTGTCAAATTTTGGGTAGTTTTTCCCAGAAAAAAATTGAAGAATTGAGAAATTCAAAAAATTACCTCTCTAAAGTACCAAATAGAGGCAATTCCAGTTTCAAAAAGTTGTTGATCAAAACTTTTGGACAAGTAGATCCATACAGAAAAGTGTATATAGCAAAAAATAAATAAATAAATAAACATCGTTGTAAAAACAATAGCTTTCAAAATCTTTCATAAACTAAAATGTAAACAAAAAACTCAGTAGTTTAAAGTTGTACATTAATCTAGTTATTAAAATACATTAATTAAATATTACAGTAAGCTGTACAAATGTCGCACTATGGATATTATTCATTTCTTGGAAGGACTAAGTGGGTGCTTTAAATTTTTAAGAAATTATAAATTATTTCTTTAATAAAACGATTCTGAACTAAGCTTCAGTTTATTACCCAGATTAATTAATTTACTTTAAAATTATGAAGTTTATGTTTAATATAAGTAATAAAAATTGTTTGCAAGAATTTTTTTTTTTTTTTTTAGAGAAAAACAGTGTTAAAAAAGAAAAATAATTCCTTTATCAACATTTACTTTTACCAAAGTATCAACCTTATTATTCTTTATATTATACATTTTAAGTTACAAACCTAAAAAAAAAAAAAAAAAAATGTATAAGCATTTCTATCAAATTTTGAATAATTTTTTACAATTTCCGAAAAACTTTTGAAAATTATTAATAAATAAATTAAAAGTACCATCTAGAGCCAATTTCTTTCCTGTTCAGTTTCTCGTCGAAACTTTGGGATAAGTTTAACTAAAACTTATTTGGTGTTTATTTAAAATAATCAGAAAGTATATAACGTATACCCTCCACCACTGTCTTGTTGAATAAAAATATATTTAAAAAAAAAATAATTACAGTAATTTAGTTAAATATACGTTAATGTTTAAATATTTGTAGTGTTAATATTTTAATAGGATATTTGCTAGCGGGAAATTAATTAAGTTTCACAAAATGAACAGAATTTAGAAGTTCTAAAATGTATTAAATACAGATTTTGAGCCTGAATGTTTTATCTCCACCTAGGTCCATATACTTCCAGTCCGCCACTGAATTTATATTCTTTTAATACTACAGTCTATCAGTGGCATATAAAAATGGTATATAAATACTAACTATGTAGTTGTTAAAAGCATTTCAAATTATCAGTTTAAGAAGAGCTGAATAAAACCACGTTAAACAAATGTATGCAATGATTATTTTACAGTATATAGGGTTCATCCTGTCACTTTGATTATTTATAATGGTTAAATATGGGTAAAGTTGTTATATTTGAGACAATTTTTATGTCCACTAACCCTAAACACAGCAATGCCTATGAAATACAGTGACTATGTTTTCATCACTTATCTTGTTGACTCATTTCTTTGGCATTATTGTTTTGTTATTTAATAACAGTGATAAATCTGAAAATGGCATTTCAACTTTTACAATACTATAAAATTAACTGCACTTATTTTGCATTCCACTACTTTATATTTATTATGATATTTGTTTTGGAAAACATAGAAATCCTATTATTTTACGAGTATACACACTCACTCGTGTTATGTACCTACGACCAGTATACTATTATAATAATCATAATAATAATAATTTATAATGCACAATGTTACTGGATATATAGAAAACCGTCTTTCCAATTGTTTAATGTTTAATGTGATAATATTATATAATAAAATATTATCATAATATGAAAACATTTTGTATTATGTTTTGTTTACTTTTCATTTAAATGCCAAATCAGTATATTGAGTAAGATGAAAAGCAGTTTATTGAATGTATACAACAGTAAACGGTCTATACTCTATAAGAAAACAAAAACTATGATTACTCAAACAAAAAATAAATTATACATATCAGCATAATACTTTCATATTGAATTCGTATAAAATTCCAACTGAAGTCTAGAAAAAAATCAAACACTCAAGCCTTGCATGTCATGAGAAGAATTTAAAATCATATAATGATTGCAATATAAAAAATTATTTTTCTATTTTTTATTATATTTTATAGGATATTAGTAAAAACCTTATAAATCATTGATATTATTTTATGAAATTTAAATACTACGCTAACGTTATTAGAGCTATACCAGCAGTGGCGTATTTGAGAAGGGAGAGGGGGTATCAAGGACATTTACCATCAATTTTGGAAAAAAAATGTACATTTATAATAATATATATAAAATTAGCAAACAAAGATAATTGGAAAATAAACATAAATCAAACAAATATTACTCAATTTTTATTAAAAATTTAAATCAGCATATTTTTTCAACTAAACCGTATATGAACTCATCATCTCGGATTCGAGAAGTTAAGAATCTCAACAACAAAATATGTCCAACCTTGTAAAAAGGTCAATGTTGTTCACTTCCTTGCTCTAATAATGTAAAACATTATTTAAAAATCTAAAAAAGATATTTTTTAGTACTATTCTATTTAAATTTAGAACAGACAGTGCGTATTAACTTCAATGTACAAGTAGCTAGTTTTACGTTTATTTAAAATCGACAAGAATATATATTTTATATCTATAGATACTAATGTTAACAAAATGTAATTGAAGGGTTTACGACTGTCAAAAAAAGAGTTATCGATTTAAATATTTATTATTATGAATTTATTTATAAAGAAAACTAAGTACCTATGTACAAATATATTAAATTAGTTAAAATTTAACTAAAATAGAATTATAATGCTGAGAACCTGAGTAAATTTAATTTTTGCATTGAAAAATGAATCGTAATGAATAACGTAATGTTTAGATTATAATATTTAATTTTTTAGCTGATTGCATACCGTATTATTTTTAAAGTTTTTGGTCTTATACTTTTTATTTTTCCCCCTCGATAAATATGCTCAGGTATACTATTAATACCAGGAGCGTCCTTAGATAATTATCACCGGAAGTTAATTTTAAAATTTAATATTATTCTTAAATAGGACATATTTAAAATATTAATTATTATTTCGTACCTACCTATTATCATACGTACATACTGATAATCGATATACTTGATAAATGATAACAGAAATAAAAAATACTTGTAATCTAAACAAATTATGAAATTTTGCACTCCAAGGCAGCTTTTTTCCTGTCTTTTAAGTATAAATAATATTGACAATATAGTTAACAATAGTTAAAAAAAAAAAAAATCAAAGAATTGAGAAATTCAAAAAATTACCTCTCTAAAGTATCAACTAATGGCAAATCCAATTTCAAAAAATTGCTAATCAAAACTATTGAACAAGTAGATCTATACAAAAAAGTGTTCACAGAAAAAAATAAAAATATATATACATATATATATATATATATATATAAAAATCATTGTAAAAACATTAGCTTTATCACTTCGCTCAGAATCTAAAATAGTTGAAATCGGATTTAGCTTGACCAGAGTAGTAATTTCATCAACGTATTGCAAGTATTTCTACTCGTTAATAATAATAATATACAAGTTAGTATTACACTATATTTCAATAAAAAAATCGGCAACGTTGCACGGTTTTGAAGCATATTTACTGAAAATATTTCGGGCGCATATGGGCTATGATTTCGGGCGCAAGTGGGTTGCAGCGTCTACAACAATAGTTTAAAGGTCATTTTCAACATTGAGAAGATGACATCATGAGTATACAATATTTAAATTTTATAATAAGGAACGCGTTAATAGAGTATATTATGCCTTTCTAAAAAGTAACAAGATATATGCATAACTGGTTTTCTTGACCATATAAATTTGGAGAATTATTGGCAATCAGCAGTCAGCACCCATTACAAAATAATCCTAGATCCGTGTCTGTGTTCAGGGTATGCGGTCGCACACCCCCTGCGCACGCCTATGGTATAGTATCAAAACCATGATATCGGGTACAAAAAGTACTAAGTATCGAAAGTATCGCAACATCACTAGATATGCTTAGTAGACAAGTAACAATAATAGCACAAATATCTTCAGATTATTATAGAAAATACCACTAAAATAATTTACACTAACATCAACGTATTTTAAATAAAAATAAGTGAAACTATTAGAAGAAAGGTGGGACAAAAAGGTTTTACCTTTGTCCAATAAAATACTGACTATTGACACAGGTCAGCCTACGAGTTTCTAAATCATTTACTTTACAATTTTTACATTCATACCACATTTTTCTGTTTAATCTTTACTGTTTACGGTTTATGTATAGTCAGCAATCACATAATTTAATTTTACCAAAACTACGTTGTATACTATTTCATACATAAACTCTTTTAAATATTATGGTCGGATCTCCTGGAGTTTTAAAAAACAGTTTCAAATATTGTATAAAATTATAAACAGACAGGCACATACATAATGAATAATGGGAGAAAGCAAGGGCGCCTGCATAAAATAGTTCAAGGGGGGCCATGTTATCAACTAAATACCTAGTTAATTGTTTACTGGAACTAGAAAAAAATACGTTAAATACAATAGTATCTAAATTGGCCAAGAATTTAGCTTTTTCACTATTGATGATACTTAAAATTATTTATATCTAGAGATTTAAGAGTATTTAGAGAATTAAGAGATTTAGATAATTAAGCTAAGTATGAACTTATATTATTTAAAATTAAATTAATAAATTAATAATGAATTGATAAAAAAAAATCTGTATAAGAATGGTTAACCATAATTTTGTGTTCATAAACTGATTTTAAAAACGAAATCGAAAAGTTTGGACTTTAATTTTAGTATTTTGAAACAGGTGGACAAAACCATTTTTATAAAATACCAGTTTTCAAAGACCAAAACAAAAACCAAAAAATAATATTTGGTTTCAGTCCCTATTTGCAAGCTTTAAGTATGGATAGCAATCTAATAAAATAACTATGAATTATAACAAGCAAAAAAATAGTATGTACCTAGATTTTGGCATAGAATCAAAATATGTTCTATAATAATGCACTTTCACATATTTTTTGCAAAAATGGAAAATTAATGATTAAATTGAAAATAGAATGGACAGATGACCAAATTTAATCAGTAATTATTTGACTTAATTTGCTATAAATTCTTGAATAATGTATTCCCTTCGTTTTTTCGTAGAGCGGTTTTCAATTTATAATTTCTTAGGTGGGTATACTGCATTTAAAACGTGACAAAACCTTATATTTAGAACCATCACAATTTATTTGGTATAATAATATGAAGACTGAATAGCATATTATAGTATGATTATGCAAAGATGTGTTCAAATGGAGTGAATGGAAATCTTTAAACAATATCTTAAGTCTCCCCTCCTTACGTATCACGTAGTCATATCATTAAATACCACATAGGTGTCACAAAACACGTCTAAAATTAGTGAAGGTCACTAATGATTAGGTTTCTCATAACAATCGGCGGCACATGTGTGACATACAGTTAAACCATAGAGATCTATGATTTAAACAGTAAACACGTTGAAATAACCTTATGAACTATGTTGAAAAACAAAATTATAGTGCATGAACAATTAGACAAAGTATCTAATTGTAATAACTTAACATATTAATATATTATCGAATATCTGATAGGTAACATTATTAAATCCGTTGTTTGGACTAAGTTTATTTCTTAATCATATTTCATAATATACATATATATATATAATATCCTTATATGAACGTAAATATTTAAACCAAACCATAAGTAGGTTATACAATAATAATAAATAATATACATCATTACAAATTTCGTTAGACGCCAAGATATTTGATAAAATATCAATTTTTTAATTAACATTTCAGATTTTCAATAAAGCGAAAAAGAAAGAGGGCTTTACAATGGAGTTTTCTTTTTTTTTTTTAATTTTAAATTCTGAGCAAAGTAAAAAAAATTATCTTTTTAAATTTAATTAAGTAACAGTCATTATGACTCAAATGACTGTTACTTAATTGAAAAAATGACAGATTTATTTGCGTTATTATTTCGTAACGTATTCAATTTATTATTTTTAGGACGAACATTTTTTTACACTCTTAATCATGTTGTAAAAGTTAAATTTTATATAAATTTTTTATTAATATCAGTTTATTCGATTATTAATTATAATTTATAAGAGCTTTAAATTTCAAAACGTGGCAAAATTGGTCATTCTCATGATTATTGAAATGGACATGAATTATTCAGCTATTACATTGTTATGTATACCTGCTCAATATAAAACTGACAATTATTATTTTATATAATTAACTGGAGCTTAGAATTGTTATATTGAAGAAATGATTAATTATTTCTTTAAAATTCACCAGACTCACCAAGAGTATCCCACCCGACTCCCGGGAACCAAAGAATACCCATGGTTTGAAGAATGTTTAACTTTTTTTATATTGTCAACACAGCATCTACACTTTACGAGTTTAACATTTATTTTGAATTTATTAATTGTTTGATGTGAGTTAGTGAGGTTTGAGCCAAACACCCCACTTCCAATGATTGTGCCAGTTGCCATGAAGGGCGATTAACATAGTATCCCCACTTATATTTTTTATAACTAATACTATAGACACTCTTGATTTATTACGCTACTTATTTACAGAAAAAATACGTAATTTATGTATTTTTAGATTCTAACCAAAGCAAGGAATGTATATTCTTTAACAAGATAGTTTTTTGTTTTTCTTTGGTGAGTCAATATTGTATGACTGAGTGTGATAATATTATTTTTTCTATTTTCGCTATTTTCAGAAGAGTACCTACTCCAAAAATTCCAAGTAGTCTAATATTATATAGTCTGGACACAACATCTAGTAGGTACTTTGTTAAAATAACAAAAAACTAACATAAAAATATTGCAAGGTCGATAAAACAATACATTCTAATGCCACATCTTAATAGTTAATAGTATATATTATTAGGAAGACACTTACGGACCAAGTACATACTAATTGTTTAATAGAAGTTTAAAATTGGACTTTATATGATATGCTAGTGTATATTAATTAATGATTACAAATTATTTTTGCTAAGCTATTTGAATTTTTTTTTTCAATCACGTTTTTGCATAAGCACGATGAGTAATACAATTTTAAGGCAATAAGATTTATCATGATGATGACGTGTACATAAAATTGTTTACGAGTACACGTGTATGTTCGTATACTGAGAACCCAACACCTACCTTATCTGAATTAAAATAACTGCATATTTAAATAAATTAATAAGGAACATTTTCTACATAAATTGTCATGCATAAATAATTTGTAGTTTTATACCAGCAACTATGAGTTGTTTCACATTTGACACACCTGTAAAATCCTTAAAGTGCCCGGCTGGCTAATTTTATTATGAAACTGCATGTTGTTGGGAACGCAGGAATCACACATTTTTTTTGTTGTTTGTAGGCTTAAATACACAAAAAAATCATGTGATTAATTTGATTTTCTCAAGTGAGTAGGATAAAAAATTGGGAGGCAACATATTTATTTATTTGATTTTACTTCAAACTTATGAATTTTTTAAAAAATCTGGGGGGCTTTAAATGGATTTGGGTTGGCTAAACCCCCAACCTCTTCCTCTGTTTGAACATCTGGTCTGGAGTCCATTAGCAGTGGCGCACCTAGAGGGGGGACTAAGGGGTTATAACCTTTCCCGAAATAATTTTGTTACGTATTATTACGTCAATAAATTACGTGTTATATTTGTATTAATAACGTTTGCGAGTAAGATAATTTGTTTTCTAGTATTCTGAATACTTTAATAATTTAAAGTATCTTTTATAATTAAGTTATAATTTCCGTATTTTAATTACCTGGTCATCTAGTCTTAAATCTACTTTACCAGTACCACCCAACTTACCGATTTCAATTTTATTTGTTATTTTTTTTTATTTATTTTTTTTTTATTTAGAAAAGAACGGTGTGAACTGATTTTTCCCGAAATCATAAACATTGAATTTATGGTAATTTGAAGTTTGCTGATGTTGAAATATTATTTAAATAACCTTATTTTTTAATTTTTCTTATAATTTATTTTTTCCTTAAAACTATTACGGTGGACTTTTGGCAATATTTTTGTTTTATGAAACGTAGTTACTTTGGTTAACTTTAGTTTTACTGTATTAATGAGAGTACACATTTCCAATACATCAAAAACAAATTATTTCTGTTAATTTTGATTCAGACATCGTTTTTAAAACATTTATTTGCATTTATTTGTCCAAAAGTTTCGGTCAGTAACTTTTTGAAACCGGATTTGCCTCTAGTTGGTACCTTAGAGTTAAAATGACATTGCACCTACATTTGTTGTCTACATTCAACTAATGAAAAATATGCCAAAATTTATAGAGAGGCATTTAAGAAAAAACTTCGTATGTAAAAAGCTCAAGTATATTCTAAAAATAATGAAAATTTTTCTAACTTTTGTGCGTTTTAAAATAAGGTGTTATAATAAAATTAACTATGAAGACATTACTGAGGTACCCATGAACATTTAACAAATTTAAATAAATCAATAAACAAATATTTTCCTGAGAATATTCGAATTAGTTGTGAATGGATTGAACAACTATTAAATATTTGCAGTAGATAAAATGACAGTAAAAATGTTTACTGATATAAAAAATGAGTTAATTGAGCTTCCTTGTGATAACAAACTTAAACAAATGGTTCAGTGAAACTTATTTAGAAATAGGTATACTTATGCCACTTATGCATGGGAAATAGCGTAGATTTTGAAGCTAAAGCTATTTTAATTTTTTAAATAATATTTCTAACATTTATTTTTGTGAAAATAGGTTTTCTATAACGTAAAATTTAAAAACATCCAAAAGAAATAGACTTTTAACCCTATATGATTTGTGGAGTATACTGTCTAAAATTGAGCCAAGATAGAATTAATTATTTGAAAATAGTCACTATCAAATTTCAGATATTTTTTTTTTCCTTTTTATAACAAAAATTTAATTTATATAAAAATTAAAACGTTAACATATAAATAATTATTAAAATTAAAGAGAAGAACATTTTCTAAATGTTACATCATTTTTGTAAAATACCTTCTAACAAAGATGTTAGTTTACAAAAAAACTGTATGATGTACCCTTGAAAATATTCTTCTCCTGTACATACCCCATTTGGAAATTTTGAAATTTTGAGCTAATAAAAATAAAAGCTCATTAGTATTTTATTGTAAAGGACGCCGTCGGTCAAAAGTTTGGGAACCTCTGCTCTATACTATAGTCATTGATGTTTTACCAATATTATTACTATAAGTGTTTTCATTGTAAATTTTAATATTATTATTCTTTTTCAAGGCCGTGACTGCATGTTATCAACAAACGTCATATTCACCGTGTTATCAGTAAAGATGAACCGTCTTGCAAAAATGTTCAATTTATTTTTCCGAGGGCCGAAGGACGACTCAAAAAATTATTACTCGACGTGTTCATCTGCGGTTAGTAGAAAAACATCGACGGGAAATAATTGTAATTGTTTTATAGTTTGTACGTAACGTTATTATTGTTGCGTTGAACGACTATGATTGCGGCCATACTAACGAAACGACCGGGCGACATCCCGACACAAATCCCAGTATTCGCGAATCGGCGAGTGTTCAGAAATAAAATATGCGATATTAACGTGTTATTTACTGATATTATTCAGACATACCTCGCGAATTGACCCACCAATCATCGCGCCGCCGTGTAGTCTAGTCAACTACCGCCGCCGGCGCTGTTTCTGCTCACCACCTCCACTGCCGCCGCACCGCTAACAGTCAGCCGTTTTTTACATAACAATATTATTATTTTGATAATAATATCGTCACCGCCAGTGTATATTATCGTTCACAGCCTTCATGTGGTGTGTGCATACTTCTTAGGGCCTCTTTAAGCTGCACAAACCAAGGTGAAACATTTCTCTTTATTTTCGTTTTGCTTCTAAAAAGTTACCCATTTGTCGTAATTGTTCTGCTAACATTCACTCATCTGCCTTTCAGAGTTTTTTTTTTTTTTTAACTCAAAGTTTTGAGTGCATGCGGCACTTACCACGAGCGGTAACGACTGTGCGGACTACACATAATGACTGAACAACAGCAACCGCAAGGAGCTGCTGCAACCGTGGCAAATACGACAACAACCGCTGTTGTCAACCCCCAGTCATCCGAAAACAATTCGGACGCGCCCGTGGAAAATGTCACCATGCTGCAGTCCGTCACGAGGGTGGCTTTCAAGCTGGCCACCACTGCAGTCGTATACGCCTTGGGCTACTGGCGCTTTGCGTCTGTCAGCACGTGGGTGTTGTTGCCTCTAATGGCCTGCGTGGCGGCTTGGCGCGATTGGCGGCACGAAGCCGGACAGCTGAGACGTAGACGCAAGCAACTAGCTTCGGTCGCCGACGAGAAGACACTAATCACAACCAATATAGCCGAACTACCGTCCTGGGTGTTCTTCCCGGACGTCCATCGCGCTGAGTGGCTTAACCAGGTCAGTCTTCTAATCCCCCCGTTTCCAGTGATGTACTCAGAGACTGGGTTCTAGGGTCACTACTCTCCTGTCCTGAATTGAATTTGTATGTAAATTAAAGGAAGAGATTATGTGGCAAAGCCCATCTTGGTCCTATGACCGGTTTTTGTGAGGAACACTATGGGAACTGAAAACCTACATAATATGATACTGCCTGTGCAGTTATAAACACTATCTGTATGTTATTCAGGTCATCAAGCAGCTGTGGCCATTGATTAGCGCATACGCACAAACCACCATCAAGACCACTGTGGAACCGATGGTCGCAGAAAGCCTGCGCGAATTCAAGGTCAACAGTTTCGCCTTTGATAAATTACGACTGGGATCCATAGTGAGTACACTGTCTACACTCTGTCACCATCAATACACACAAATTCTCTGTTAATGATAATATTGTTTTATTTGATTTCTATTACATGTAGCCACCCAAAATTGGAGGTATCAAAGTGTATGATAAAGTATCAAGAGACAGAATAATAATGGACGTAGATGTTATGTGAGCTTTGGTTTTAGCGTTGCTCATTAATATTACAATATCATTTGACTTACATTCTTTAAATATTTTAGATTTGCCAGCGATTCTGACATATCATTCTATGTGAGCGGAATCCCTTGTGGTATCAAAGACTTCCAAGTAAATGATATGCAGTTTTAAAGTTATAGAGTGATGATGTTAATATACAAATGTTAATTAACAGATGCGTGGTATGATGAGAGTGGTAATGAAACCATTGATTAATACTTCTCCTCTTGTTGGAGGATTGCAAATATTTTTCCTAAATCAACCAGATATTGATTATGATCTTATGGGTGTAGCTGATGTACTGGATATGCCAGGCCTCAAGTAATTGTGCTTTATTTATAATGTTAAACATTTACTAATAATATTGTTTTAGTGATATTTTACGAAAAGTGATTGCACAACAAATATCTGCTATGATGGTTTTGCCTAATAAATTGCCCATAGTATTGAGCAATGATATAGCTGCACATATAGTGAAATTACCAGAACCAGAAGTTAGTTTTGAACAGTTTAATTCAGATAGATATTTCCAATAGTTATTATTATTACTAACTATTCTTGAATTATTATTCTAATAAGTGCCTTGTTTTTAAATTTAAGAATTATTATTTTAGGGTGTCTTACGTGTGCATATTGTTCAAGCCAAAAATTTAGTAGCAAAAGACATGAGCTTAATAAGAAAAGGCAAATCAGATCCATATGTCATTGTTACATTGGGTGCTCAACAATTCAGAACACCTACTATAAACAATGAACTGAATCCTAAATGGGATTATTGGTGTGAGGTAAATTTTGATTTGCAATTTAAAGTTTTAAAATATGTGTGATGATTAATTATCAATTACTGTTATTGTGCAGTTTGCATCTTTCTCACCCAGTGGACAAGTTTTAAAACTCAAACTGTTTGATGAAGACGAAATGGTTGGCAAAAAGCATTCAAACCTAGGAAGGTAAAGTAATTAAACTGACTAATATTTTTATTAATTTTAGATTATGGGCAAAGCGAAGTGTTTTATAATAATGTTTACTATTTTTTTTTTTTTTTTTTTTTATGTGTACACCTTTTCATAGAAAAATTCTTGTGCAAAAGTTTCGACCAGTAACTTTTTGAAATCAAATTCGCCTCTAAATTGTATTTTAAAGAGGCCATTTTTCAAAATTCTTAATTACTTTCTTTTTAAAAAAATTAAGAAAATCTACCCAAAATTAAACAAAAATGACTAGGAAACTAACTTTTTTTTTTTATCCAAACTTTATGAAAAATTAAACATAGATAGATAATAGAATATGAGAAATATTATTAAGTGAGAAAATTCTTGAAAATATGAAAAAAAGTAGAATTAAGTATAGACAACAAAAAAAAGCCGGACATACTTTGCTCCTTAGATCAGGTACTCTTGGTAGGTGTGTTGAAAATGATGACTATTATTGTTTTTTATATTATTAACTTCCTTTTCTCTAAACCATATGATTAAAGAAATGATTAAATGTTTCTTTATAATTCAACACATTCATCAAGAGTGTCTGACCCTAGAAGCAAAGAATACCCATGGTGCGATGTATATCCAGTTTTCTTGTCTATACTTTCTTTTGCTTTGCTTTACTTTACCTTACTTACCTTACTGTAATTTACTTTACTTTACTTTTTATGTTTTATCATTTAGAGCCTCATTACAAGTGAACAGTGTTGTCAAAAATGGATACTTTGACAAGGTAAATGCAATCATTATATTATTTTATTCTCTAGTTGTTTTATACTTTTAATTTTAAATTCAGAGCGAAGCGAAGAAGCTAGTGTTTTTACAATGATGTTTATCTTTTTATTTATATACATTTTCATATAGAAATACTTGTCTAAAGGTTTCGACTAGCAAATTTTTGAAACCAGATTTTCCTGGTTAATATCTGGTCAAATAAAGATTTAATTTAACATTTCATAAGGTTCAGCATAAAATTTGCTGATATTTTATTTTTTTATGGCCTTATTTATTTCAAATTGGATTTTATACTCCCATTCATACTATAGTATGCTAAACTTTGTTTTTCATGTAAGTTTACGATTAGAAATTAATAGCTAGTTTTTGTTTCTAAAACCTTGTTTTATTGTTCACAAAATAATAACTTATTAACTAATACATGTGAAATAAATGTTTATTTATAGTGGATCAATTTAGAAGACACCAAACACGGCATGATTCATGTGCGCATGCTCTGGTTAGAATTGACTTTGGATAAAAATGCATTGAAAAGAGTAATAAAAGTGTACAATATTATTATCTTCTTAACAGTATTAAATATTTTATTGTTTAGGCTCTGATTGAGACACAAGAATTACGAGTAACAAACATGAGTTCAGCTGTGGTAATGGTTTATGTAGATTCGGCCATCCATTTGCCGGTGTGTACTTTAAAACTCTTATTTTTGAAATATATACTTTACTATAACGAGCGGAAAATTTTAGAATGCAAGACCCACGAGTAAACCTGATCCATTTGTACGAGTAACAGTAGGCCAAAATTCACAAGTTACAGTTGCAAAGTTGCGTACTGAACGACCAGTCTACGAACAAGGATTCACATTTTTAGTTAACAACCCTGAAACAGATAACATAGAATTTAAGGTATATAAAATATTTTTCATTTATATTCCTCCCTATTTTGACAAATTATTTCTTTACTTTTCTAAATACAAAGGTTATAGACCAAAAAACCAACACTCAATTAGGCTTATACGTTTATGAATTGTCAGCTTTAATGCTTACTGACAAAATGCAAGTGGATCCTCAACCTCATGACTTGATAATCGACAGTAAAAATCAACAACATGAAAGTAAACTTGTATTTTGCTTACAACTCAAGGTAAATGTGTAGATAATAATATTATTTGTACCTTCATTATATTAATATAAATTTATTGTCTCTATGTAGTTTTTGAAAAAAATGCCCAAATTAGTAGAAATCACTGATGGCGAAGACAGCCCTACAAAACCATTGTCAAGACAGACTTCTGTACAATCTACAAAGTCTGTAAATAGTATTACATCAACTACTGATTTACCATCTGAGAATCAATCGGCTGCCATTATGTCAACACCTACTGAAGGTATGAGTAGGACATCATCAATAAAAAGAGACTCGACAATATTTCGAAATTCTGCTGGTGGGGGTGGTGACCAAGAACCTCTTATCGAGCAAAATGAAACAACAGAATTATTATCCGAACCGTAAGAATTTCTCATCAAGTGATATTTTTGTGATTTATGTTTAATAAAATTAAAACTCATTTATAAAACAGATCTGAACCCGTTCCTGGCAAAGGACCTTTAGGCAGCATACAATTAACTCTGGCATTCAGTGTAGCTAGGCAGCGCCTCAATGTTACTGTGCACAAAGTTCTGTAAGCGTTTAAAATATTTTTGGAGGCACTCTGCCATGTTTGCTAATTATATATATTACATATGCACTGAAAATAATGACTTAGCTGTTGATATTTTTTAGGAATTTACCTATTAAAGAAGCTTCTGATATCCCTGATCCATACGTCAAATTGTATATACTACCCAAAAAAGACAACAGTAATACCAAACGTAAAACTGAAGTAAGTAAAGAATATTATAAAATGTATTGATTTAATATTATAGATGTATTCAGAAGGGCTTTAGATGATTAGCCTCCCCTGGGTGGTTAAATATTCTTTCGTAATTTTATGACTTCTAAATTTAAAAATATTATTAATATTTGTCATAATATTTTTAATGAATGTTCATTGTTATCTATGTCATTCTGGTTAAATTAGGTTATAATATCATAAGTGTTTCAGTCTAATATTTTAATTTTATAAAAATAATGAATGTTTCATTTACATTATTTTTGTCGATTTTGATGTATTAAATTAATTTTATTAATTTTGTAATAAATAAGAAAATAAGAACTCAAAAGTTTTATTGCAATTGGAAATTTTTTTGGTTTATTAGATTGATTGCCAAGTAAGCTATCCATTTCAATAAGTTACGAGCTAAATTGTTTTGCATATTATATCATGAAGATTAAAGCTAGACGATTACTGGATATGATAATTGATTACTGTTATACAGTCAATTAACATCCAATAATTGGTAGTAATTGTAAATTAAGAGAACACTTCACGGTTGGCGGTGAATTGATCGCGAACAATTGATCGCCGGTGAATTTATGGCGAGTGAATTGATCGTGGACACAATTGATCGCCAAAATAAAAACTTATTTATATATAATAATGTTTTCAGCTTGCCGAATCTATTTATCATTTAATGAATTTTCATGACTTTACAGTACAAAATAAAAACTTATTTATTTATAATCTA
>JAIPRM010001442.1:16300-38100 GCA_025469315.1 Stegophylla sp. TES_Ste_2020
CGTAAAACGATAAATAGATTAGACCAATATAAAACATTATTATATATAATATAGGTACTAATAATTATTAGATCGGTGCTTATCGCCGCGTACTGTAAAGTTGTGAAAATCCATAAAATGATAAATATATTCGGCAAGCTCAAAATATTATTATATATAAATAAGTTTTTATTTTGGCGATCAATTGCACCTACGATGAATTGCGTCCACGATCAATTCACCGGCGACAAATTCACCGGCGATCAATTGTTCACGATCAATTCACCGGATACCACACTTCACCCGTATGTGTTACCGTCTTACCAACATACAACAATGTGAATTCACGTTCAACAGAATCATTTTCATAACAATCATAACATTAGTTTAAATATTAGTGTCAAGCGACCTATTATAAAACTTAAAGATGAAAACATTATCTGTGATCATACATGGGTTTTTCGTAATATTTCAATTTTCAAGCAAGTTATGAGCATTTTAAAATTGTTATATTTTACGAATTTATAACTCACTTAATAATTGATATACAAAAACACTTTGTACAATCACAGATAATGCTCGCAACTGTATGGTTTATTATAAGTCACTTAACTCTAATATTCAATCTGATGTAAAATTGATTCTGTTGTTCACAAATTCACTCTATTGTATGTTGGTAAGATGGAAACATCACCTGATGTAGCGTCCTCTTAAATATTATTGTAATTTATTGTATCACTATTTGTTAATTTAATTAATTTTATAATAATTGTATTATTATGAAAACTAAAAACTATAATTTGAGTATCCATTTTTCATTATACAATGAAAAAATTCATTAGGCCGGATGATCTGAAGTCAGAGGCATAGACGCAAAAATTAATATACATTTAGTTTTATCATTCGTACAATTGTACAGTTATACCTTATCTTAATGATAATGTCATAAGTAAGAAATTTATGATTTTTATCATGTGTAATATTAAAATAACCATAATATAATTATTTTTGATTATTCAATTATTATTTTACAACCAAAACTAATTATTGAAAATTATTAAAAAAAACAATTGACTATACAAATAATTCTTAGCCTTAATAAAGAGGTGACTAAATAATTTTATGGATTTTAAAATTCAGTTTTAAAAAATTAAAACATTTTTAATGGTTTACTGCTACATATAAATTTAGTATTTTTTATTTTAAAGGTACAATACATTTAAGTATTGATACCCGATTTTTCAATAGAATTATTTATTTTTTATTAGCTTTGGTTTCAAGCACTAAAATAAAAATGTGGGAATGATAGATTATAATGTATGGATAAAACCCATTAAACCTATAATGGAGCTATAACCCCTCTCCCAACATACTTTATCACTCTAAAATAATTATTCTATGTGTTATATGTAAATTTACAGACGTACAAAGATAACTGTAATCCAGTGTACGAAGAAACATTTGAATACATAATGGGTTTGGCAGAATTGAACAGCAAGCAATTGGAGGTCACTGTCTTAACAAAAAAAACATGGCACAGTCCTGTGTTGGGTCAATTAGTGTTAAATTTGAGCGATTATGTGAACATAAACAATCCCAGTTTCACGGGCTGGTTTGATTTGGAACAAGAAATCAAAGATGGCACTGTCGGCTAACTTTAGCGCTCAAGGCTTTTATGAATTATCAAAATTAAAAATGGCATAAATTTATCCAATATTATTGGTGCTTAACTATTATTATTTAATTATTTATATTAAGACTACATAAAATATTTATTTTTTTGAAAATAATTGAGTCATGTTGTTATACCTCTTACTCATTGTTTACTATGTTAAATTAATATTTTTTATTATGTTTTCTTTATTTTAATTTTATTATCTTGTTTATTTATTGTGATTTCAATTTATAATGTATTATCATTTATGCTAGTGCATATATATCATTGATCTTACTTAAAATGAAAACCAATCGTCCCATTATTTTTAAATGTTTTTAACTTGTTAAATAATACTCATATTTTTAATTTTTCGTTGATCAAATTGTATTGTGCCACGCTTTTAATTTTTACCAATTTTTTTTGCGTATACAATGTAATAGATTAACGTTTTTATGAATTGTCATACTGTGTATTTATAGATTTGCATTTTCACATGGTTAATTATTGAAATAGAATATTTTAATCTGTATGATTTACTGTCCTTATCCTTTTAATCGAAGATCTAGATTTTATGACTACCCTAACATCTATATATATTAGGGTTTTTTTTTTTTACTGTTCTGCAGACTTATATTTTAGCTTTAGAGTTTAGACCCAATAAAGACACCCCCAAAATTTCAGTATCTCAGATTAAACCATTATACAGAGCAAACCAATTTCCAATTTATCATGGAGAAAGCGATATTTTTACATCTTGTTTTGAATTCTGAGCGGAGCAAAGAAGCTTATGATTTTACGATGTTTATTTTTATTTTATTTCTTTCATATTACGCTTTGTATGAACACTTGTTTGAAAGAACTTGTCCAAAAGGTTTGATCAGTATCTCTATTCACACCCAGATAGTACTTCCGAGAGGTCATTTTTCAAATTTCTCAATACAAATACTCAGAAAATCTATCAAAAAATTGACTAAATATTCTTCGATGCGAAATAAGGATGGCTTTTTTTATATAAACTTGAATTTATTTTATATATCACAATCATAGGCGAACTTAGGGGTGAACACAGGGGGCATTAGCCCTCCCAATATGTTATTGAGCCCCCCCACAATAAAGATTTAGTAAAATGATTATATTGGTTCCAATTTTTTATTACCGTAACGAAAACGTATTTTAGTGTATGTTTAACAATTTTAAATTCTTAATTTCTTAACACTGTTATTATATTTTAGATTCTGAACAAATTGAAAATTTTTACAATAATGTTTATTTTATATTTTTATTTTTTTTCTGTATATACTTTTTTGTATAAATCTATTTGTCCGAAAATTTCAATCAGTAACTTTTTGAAACCGGATTTACTTCTAGTTGGTACTTGAAAGAAGTCATTCTTTGAATTTCTCAATTCTTCAACTGCCCGAAATTTGACAAAAAAGACTCGGAAACCAGCATTTTTAGATCCGAACTTAAAGAAGATTTAAACTTAGATAGACAATAATAAGAGAAACATTTTGACGCAAGAAAATTTTGAAAATGTGAAAAAAAATTTTTAGATATTTTTCTAACACTTTTTCTCTTTATTTATTAGATAAAAAAAGTAAAGTAAAGTATAGACAAAAAAACTGGACATACTTTGCACCACGGATATTCTCCGCTCTTCGAGTCAGATACCCTTGGTGGGTGGGTTGAAAATGACAACTGTTATTGTTCTTTTTAATATTAACTTTCTGCATTCAGAATCTTATTGAAGAAATGATTTATCATTTATTTGAAATTCTATACACCTTCCAAGAGTATCTGACCCAAAGAGTAAAGAATATCCGTGGTGTAAAGTATGTCTCGCTTTTTAGATTCAATAATTCCATTATACACATAAGATAATTTTATGAATATTTATTTTCCTAAAGTTTGTATATTAAATTTTTTTCTTTGCGAGTACTAAATAGTAATAAATAAGTAATTAATATATGTAATAGGTACATTACAATATAAACATTACTAAATCCGTAGTGTACCTAGATGAAATGTTGATAATAAAAACTTTTGTGGAATTTAATGAATGTTAAAAGATTGTTTGGGACTAAAGCCACCCCAAAAATCAAATGCTAAGTCCGCATTAATTAATAGATTAAATCAGTGTTCAGAATAAAGGTCCATGAAGGGAATTTATATTTTGTGAAGGACACTTGTTTTTATGAAATAGAACATCAACACGTGTATATTTATAATGAAATTGAAATATTTTTGGGACATTTAAATGTAATTGCCATTTAATAAATATATGTATAATAAATTTTGATTAATAATTACCAAGTAACATTTTTATATATTCCTACTAAATTTGATTAAAAATTATAAAAATACAATAAACCTCCCCACATAAAATAGTGTATAAATTATAGTTTTAACAAATGAATTCAATAGATAATAAATGAAGTTATCTGGTGAAAATATCTATTATAATTAAAAACTCGGAGCAACTTTTTGAAGGGATCCCTCCGTGAGCAATGTGTCTGGTTTATGCTTAATTTAAACACTAAAAAAATATCAAATCCTATAGAAAATTTTTATTTAAGTGCAAATTTTAATTATCTAAACTAAATAACTTTCAAATATTAAAATTGTGATTTTGATACTTTGTGTTCCTCCTTCATATTCTAGACAAAATAATCATTTTTTTTATGTGTTGTCATATAATGTATGAAGTAAAAATCACGTAATACTACCTAATGAACACATTTTTATCAAAGAACTGAACAAGTTCATTTAAAAAGAAGTTAACAGCAATAAGCTCATAAGTGAACATTCCAAACATTGGATTAAATATTAATGTATAAATAGTCCGTAAGCATTTTCACTGGAACCAAATAAAAAACCTTAACAATCGCAATAATTGCATATTATTTTTCAACAACCATAAAAAAATGACTGCATTAATTTGATATGGTAATCATTTTTAGTGCATTAGTATTTATCAATATGGAAGCGACTTCATGACTTCCAAAATATATGGACAAAATCAAATATTCACTGGTTAGGAACAATAATTATGTCAAACCAAATAACAACAGACTTATTCATATATAATTAATGAATTACCAAATACAATTCCTCCCACAACCAATATATATGAAAATAAAAATTTTCTAGCTTAAAAGATCGTGAACATTTAGAGTTCAAGTTCAAACAACAGAAAATGACAATAATGAAAAGTATTAAAAATAATTGTCAATGTATATTTATTAAAATCAATATACAAAGAAAGTCAGAAAAATGATTAAATAGCTTAATCTTCTTCTTCTTCAGCAGCATTTCCATCATCTTTAGCAGTCTTGGCTTTCCTCAAGTTCTTCCTCTTAACACGCCCTGGACGGCCACCACCGAATGGCGATTTCAGGGAGAAGTCAATATGTTTCTGGGAATCCAGACGAACAATGAATGATGGTACATTCACTACTTGTTTGCGCACACTGCAATATTAAAATAATATTAAGTTACTCATCAAGATTATTATAAAAAATCAAACTAAAACATAAGAAGACAATTGCAGATTATTCTAAACAACTCACCGAATTTATGTTCGGTCCTAAAGTAGCAACATGGTTTTATCAAAGGGACCATAAGCATAAATTCACAATTCACAAATAGTTGTGATTTACAGACGTTAAAATGACATTATAATTAAAATGAACATTTTAAGTGGCCTGTTAAAAATAAAACTGTATACCTTTGCCATAATTGATAGGCAGTTGTTTTCATCTAGTAAAGAAAACAATCATGACTTCATTATACCACTTGATTAAAAAAATTCATGCATTTTATAATATTAAATGAACCCAATTCTAATCTTATTTTCTAATTAGGTCAAATTAATGAAATGATGTGACTTTGTCATGAAAAAGACAGAAGATATTCATTCAGACCTTTGATTAACCAAAGTTAAATATTATAGCCTTCTGTGATTAGGAATATCTCCAATATAATTATGAATATCCTTGCCCAAGTACAAGAGGCAAATAAGATGTTCATATAACATAAACCTGCATAATGTCACTTTGTCATGAAAAAGACGGAAAACAATTCATCCAGACCTTTGATTAACCAAAGTTTAATGATATAGCCATATTACGATTAGGATATGCTCATATGAGATTAAAAAACATCCTTGCCCAAGAATAATAGGCACACTCTTTTAAACTTCTAACATATTAACAATTTAATATTTTGTTGGTATAGCATTGTCATGAAAAAGGTAAGAAAACATTTGTCTAACCTTGGATTAACCCAATGCAATTTCTTTAGCCCAACTGTGATTAGGATTAACTTGGTAAAATTAACCAGTATCCTTGCCCAAAACAATTGGCATAATATAATATACTTTAGATTCATATATGAACATGCAACATTCAAAATACGTACCGAATGTGTCTTTGACGGATCAAGACTCGAGCATGGTGAATGGATTTAGCTAATCCCAATTTGAATACCTAAGCAACAAATTATTTTAGTTAATAAAGTAATAAATTTCAAAAAATTTTATATGATCTTAAAAATAAGCTAAAAACTATCAGATATATAACATTCGACAAAAAAAAATTCAGAAGAGGTGTCAGAAATATATTATAAACTCATCATATTAGTTTATCAGCTTAATAAATATTTATTATACAATTGATATATTGATGCTCTGCATGTGATACAAAAAAAGATTTTTCAATACAGCCATTTAAGTTATTTAATATTTGCAATGCCCTATCATTCTTCGATAACACATTTTGACTTGTGACGATATACTTAGCAGAAAATCATGTTGTTTCCTATAGTTCTAATTTAATTTATGTCACTCTTTAGGACTAGATTAACTATAATGGAAGAATGAAAACAGCTATCATACAATCATTTTTAAAATTATCAAAATTGTCATTCTTGCATGTAGGCCATTCTTGCCATACATAATCATAATATTTCAAAAATGCTTATTTTAGAGTTGTATCACTATTGCAGTGCACAGATATCAAAAAATTTGTAATATATATTGTACATTTTTACCTGAGTTTGCAATCTACGTTCCAAGAAATCTTCAATTTTTAAACCCAAAACGTAATCAAGCTTCATGCGGCTCTCATCCAATACACCAATACGAACCAATCGACGCAACAAAGCATTACCTAAAACAAGAAAATGTATTAATTTGATGCATTATGTGATACACACGCTTTACTAATATACAACTTCAATAAAACCAAATACTACTCAGCAAGTTTTGAAAATTGCAACACTATCGGAAATTTCAGATGAGAGGTGTCAGAAATAATTGAGTTTCATCATTGTAGTATTTTGTTTTATTCGTATCACAATAATTACATGTAACAAACCTTCAAAAAGTCGTTTTTGATCTTTTTCTTCAAGAGTCAACAATTCACGAGCAGCTTTACGGATTTTGGCCAGTGTGTACTTGACACGCCACACTTCACGTTTGTTCCTTAAACCATACTCGCCAATGATTTTCAACTCTTGGTCGAGACGAGCCTTTTCGTACGGACGACGGGGCGTCACGTACGTCTTACTGTAGACGGACGGAATACGTCCGTTAACCATATTGAAGAATTACCTGAAACTGTTAGGTTAAAGATATACGCGTTAAAAACGTGTGCTAAATACAAGCTACGAATTGAGACAATGCAAGAAATGGCAATATGGGTAGCGGATCCAGATAAGCGTACACGAGTATTGTCAAAGGATTCGAAGGACATAAACGCCAAGATACAAGAAACTGAATCTACAGGAAAATGGTGAAACGCACGCGAGTAACATTTTTCATCCATTTGCATCCGGCGTAGCGTGGCACCTGAAACGAGGGAATCGCCGGAAAACAGTAGACCACTATGCCATTGCCGGAAAGAAAAGGAAAAAGCGAAACAATTTAAAAACAAAAACAGAAAAAAAAATACTTACAAAGTGTGGCGCAAAATGTTGAACGTTACCGTCCGATCGTACGCATCCGTAAAGTAGTTGGACTCGGAACAAAGTGATGTATGACGATGGGTTCGGATCCGCATCCAGGTTATGTGGCATTTTCTATACGATAGTGGGGCTACGATAGTCAACGGGGTGGGAGGGAAGGCGATGCCACCAAACAGTGTAGCCAACGTGACGATTTCTTGGGGCGGTTTCGCGCGTGCTTGCGCTCCGGTTATCACTTCGCCGACGTTATCACGCGACGGCGGACCACTGACTACGTTTTTGCAGACGTGATGATTTTCGTGTATCGTAAATTACTACAATAGCACTGTATTATCCTTTTTTGTACAGCAATCTACCACAGCTGCGATTTTTTGTTTCCGCCGAGTAATTAAAAATTAGTATTAACACCTCATCGTATGTCCGTCGTCCCATACGACCCGTAGCGATTGGCCAACGTCGCGTAGTCTGCCGGTTTTTTGTTGACCCTTTTTTTTTTCACACTCGTTAATCGGTCGAAACGATACGGTTGACTATTAAGACGCGGGCACGTCCACGTCGACCACAAGTAGTCCGTTGTGTTGATCTTGCCGGAGTTTCGTCTAAGTCTCCGACCGCAATGACTGAAAAATTACCGCCCATGATTGCCTCAGACGATCCAGCCGACGAGGAGGACGACGATATTTTTAGTTCAACGATCGACGTGAGTACTTTTTCGCGTATTCTGAACCGTATTAAAAGGGGGCGTTTTTTTTTTTTATCATTACAGTAATGTCCAATCTAGGATATAAATATTTTTATGTTTGTTCTATAGGACCTCGGCAGCTTGCGTAATGAAGAATTGTATACTTCGGCCATCGCAGTTCCACCTCCATTGTCCAATGTCAGTTTAAATGAAAAACATTCTCCTGTTGAATCCGATGTGCCATTAAATCATGACAAAGAGGTAAGTTTTTGCTAGAATTATAATATGTTGTTATTTTATTCAATCAAAATATTCCATAAATGGATACACATAGGGGACAACCCTAATCAATTAATTACAACTCTCCCACTTCCATAAAGAGATAATAATATTTGTGAAGTCTGTTTTGTATTAAAAACTGAATACTAACTATAGTATAGTACAGAGGTTCCCAAACTTTTTATAGTATGGCCTACTTTGAAGATATTTTTCAATTTTGCCCACCTACAACAATAATCAAATATCACCTTTTTTTTTTTTGTTTGGTGAACTGCAAAAATTTTAAAAAAAATTTTGCATTTCAATTTTTTTCAGATAATTTTTATAACTGTAAACGACTGTTATAATTAATTTATTTATTACCTAAATTAATATTTAATTTTAAAATTTTATAGGTGTATCTATATAATTAAATTAATATTATAAAAAAACAATTAGTAGGTATATATGAAAAGCTCGACATACTTCGTACCATAGAAATTCTTCACTCGAAAAAAAATTTCTTTCATAAAAATATTTTTCTTATTATTGGTAGTCTGTTCATATTTAAATTTTTATAAAGATTAAAGAAAAAAAAAATTTGAAAATTTTCAACAATAACCTGTCTAAAGTACCATCTATAGGCAAATTCTGGTTCAAAAAGTTGCTAGTCGAAACTTTTGTTAAAGTATTTCTTTACAAAAATATATTCACAGAAAAAAAATAAAAAGTAATCATCACAGATTAAACACTAGTTTCTTCACTCCACTCAGAATATAAAATTTAATGCAACGCATCAAAAATTTTCTCGCTGCCCAGAGTTTGGGAACCTCTGGTTTACTACATTACCATTAAATAATTACTTAAATAAAAATTAATTTTCATTTATCTTATAATAATTTAAGGTAGTATACCTACTATTTTACTATTTCAATTATGTATATTTATTGCTATACTTTAATGTTATTCTTATTACCTATTTAAAGTAAATATTTGATTTGTAAGTACCTATTTAATTTCAAAATCAAATTTTACATTTAAGTTATTGATATACCTAATGAAATTATTGTTTTATTGTGTATATTGTATAAACTCTTATAAAGATTAATTTTAATCTTAAATTACAATTTAATCTCCATTTAAATTCGTTATTTACAATTTATACTAATATTGATATTATTTATCTATACATTAAAATGCCTCTGATAACTATGTATACATTGTAATAAATTGTACAATGAACAGTATTTCCTTATTACACATGAATTTCATTATATCAGTTTTAATTTCACTTTATATTCAAAGTTTTACAATACAAAATCTTACACTTCAACAACTATTTTTTTCTGAGGAATTAATTACTTTTTAATTCAATTGAAATAAAAGGTAGGTAAATAACAATTAATTTTCGCATTTTTAAAAAAAAGTGCTGTCACTAAGGTTTTGATGTTGTAGACATTTACTATAAGTCTATATTATACTCTATCAGCATTCAATTTTATTTATACAATATAGAATAAATACATATAATTATATTTTGCCTTTTTTAGTGTTTCATGATTTTTATTTTTGTTGAATTTTTATTATGTATTTTAAATGCTGGTAAAATTCCAATAACCGGGGTACCAAAAATATATGCCAATTTTTTGATAAAGCTCATCAATTTGAGAAATATGTATTTTGATTTTTGAACTTTTGATAGATGGATTGATAATGTATTACCAAGTGTATTGCAGAACTTGCTCTGCTTGTGGATCACTCCGTAAATATATATTTGTCTTTAAACTTGGGCAACATGTGGACATTTTGGTTTGATAATTACTAACTGCAATTAATAGTAGGTTTTTTAATTAATTAAAAAATTAAGTAATTATAAATATGCAACCCAGGTAAATTTTCAATAAACAGTGTGGTTTACCAAATAATTAGGTAGTCGTGATAACTTGAGTGAAAAACCAAAATACATATAAATGATTTACATAATATTGAACACAATAACAATAATACTCCAGGCTCAATTTCATTTTATTTATTTTATATTTTTATTGATAAGTATTTATTTATAACTAACTATGTATTGATTATTATTATTTTAAGATTCTAAGCAAAGTGAAGAAGCTTATGATTTTTTTACAATATTTATTTATTTATTTTTCACTTTCTTGAAACACTTTTTTATATAAAAATACTTGTCCAAAAGTTTCGATCAGTAACTCTATAACTTAACCAAATGGTATTTTAAAAATGTTGTTTTACAAATTTCTTAATATTTTTTTTCAGAAATGTAGAGAATCTGTCAAAAAATTAAAAATTGTTTTTTATTATAACTTCAAAGCTAATGTAGATAATTAGATACTTGTACCTTTCAACAACTACTAAGAATAGTCATGAAAACACTTCATATAAATTTCAAAAACATTTGATTAATTTTGAATTAAGTGTGACTTTTTGAAAATATTGGAAATTTCTTGTTTTTAGTTAGTTTTTATGAAGTAAAATTTTAGATTCTGAACAAAGTCAAGAAGTTAGTGTTTTTACTATGATGTTTATTTTTTTATTTTTCCTTTATTTGAGAAGTGAATGTATTAGACAAACAAAATGAGTTCATCAAATAGTAACTTTAGGAAGAATTTAGGTTAAGTCCAGCAGCTATTGAATTACTGTTTAACATAGTATTTAATTATAATTATATATATTTATTTATTTAAATAATATAAAATATATATCTCTCATTTGAGTTCTGGATAGATTGTTCATTTATGAAAATTTTAAACTATAATAGCTACATTTTAATGTCTAGTCAATTTTTTTCTTATGAACTGTTATAAAAAATTATAACAAAAATGTATTCATTGTACTATTTATGTGAAAAAAAAGAATTTAAAATATGGTTTTTGATTTACAATACTTATTCATTTTAATAATTAAGTCTTATTTAGTATAAAACTTAAATTTTGTATTGGTAGGTATAAATTTATTTATAAATGAATTATATGGTTATCATCTTATTAGTTGCTTACATTATTTACATGCTTACAGTTAGTATTACATATTGTATGTATGTATTTATTTATTTATGTTCTAATAAATTAATGCTAGACTTAACAGAATTTTGTTATAAATTCTTAAGAATCCAAAACAATAATTTTATTTGGCATACTTTATATTTCTAATCTAGTTTTAAATTTTAAATGGGACAGCAAATATTTGGGTTTTACAACTATACCTACTACCTACTTATTTATGTATGGTGTTTGTTTATTACTCAATTATTTCGTTTACATAATTTAATAATTTATGCGAAAATACTAAGTTTGTTATATTAACAAGAGTCATTGTTAGAATTATTTTTTTAGTTATAAGAACTGTGAAAAGGCTATGAAGTTAACAACATAAATATCCATTTTTTTTTAATTTCATTTGGTTTTAATACCCTTTATAGTTTTCCAATCTTCTTTAATACAAATTTTAATTAAAAAAAAAAAATATATTTCAATTTTAATTAATTTACAATTCAATAAATAGCTAAGAGATTAGCCAACCGAATAAGAATGGTCTTACAGATTTCTTTGATAAGTGCCTATTTTAAGTTCAAAGAAAATGTGTTAATTTCATCAAAATAATTATTTTTGTGTACTTTATTTATTTTATTTTATTTTTTTTTTATTTAGATGAATCAGGAATCAAATAAAGTGGTTTCAAATGGATTTGAAGAAGAAATAAATTTAAAAGAAAATGATACTTCTACATTAAATGAAGAAATTAATAAAGTAGAAGATGTATCAAAAATATCAATCAGCGAAAAAAATATTGAAAATATAGAAAATGTTGAAAATAATTTTATAAAAATATCTATTTCTGAATCTACTAAAGTTGGAGAAGGAATGAGTTCCTACGTTGCATATAGAATTGTCACTCGTACAAACATGCCTATGTTTAAATCAAATAATATGGCAGTACTTAGAAGGTTCAGTGATTTTCTTGGATTACATAATAAGTTAACAGAAAAATACTTAAGGAATGGTCGCCTAATACCGCCAGCTCCTCAAAAAAATATGTTGGGTAAGCAATATATACAAATTTAATACCATTCAATCTGATCAAAAACTTAAAAATGTGTCAAAGGTTCTACTAGAATTAAAATGTCTGGAAATCAGTCAGATCAAGCAACATCAGCAGAATTTATAGAAAAAAGACGTTTAGCTTTAGAAAGATTTTTAAAACGGATTGCTTTACACCCAATTTTGCGTAATGATAAAAATTTTTGTGATTTCCTAGAACAAGGTATTATCTCTGCACCAATTATCATTGTTATATGATTTTTAATTTTCAATGTAAACTCATTGTAGACTGTGAACTCCCAAAAGCAACCAGTACATCTGCACTGAGTAGTGCTAGTGTCATGAGACTTTTTAATAAGGTTGGAGAAACTGTTAACAAGATCACTTATAAAATGGATGAAAACGAACCTGTAATTTATTGTTTATTTGCCCAATAATTTGTAGTTATTTATTAATAACCTTTTTATTTTTATTTTTTAGTGGTTTGAAGAAAAAGAAGTGCAAATAGAAAATTTAGATTTACAACTTCGCAATTTACATGGTGCTGTTGAATCATTAGTGATTAACCGTAAAGAATTAGCTCATTCAAGTGGATCTTTTGCAAAATCTGCAGCAGTATTGAGTAACTGTGAAGAACACACTGGGTTATCACGTGCTTTGTCTCAGCTTGCAGATGTATTTGAAAAGGTTTTAAAACATTTAAATATAATTGAGTCTTGATTATCTTGGAAAAAAGCTATAAAATAGGCTAGTTCTTAAATGTGGTATTATGTTTTTTCTTTTTGATATAACATCACCAAAAATACATTGAATAACATAATTTTATTATAAAGGAATTAAAAAAGTTTTTCTGGCCATTACATATTTTAATGATTTTTAAGACATTTTTTCATTTATTAACTTATATTTTATGATCTTATTGATACCCAATATTTACTATATTTTATGATCTTATTGATACCCAATATTTACTTATTTTAACTATCAACAATATTTGCATAACTTTAAAGTGCTGTAAATTATTATTAAAAAAATTACATTGTTTAGAAAAGACATATTTACTACATTATTTTTAATAAACTTATGTTTTATAGGTCGAGTCAGTAAGAACTGAACAAGCAAATACTGATTTCTCAATTTTTTGTGAATTACTAAAAGACTATATTGGTCTTATTGGAGCTGTGAAAGTATGTGTTGTATTCAAATTTTCTATAATAATGTTATATTTTAAACAATTCTTACTTATTTTCTAGAATGTATTTCATGAAAGAGTTAAAGTCTACCAAAATATGCAACATGCACAAATGATACTGACCAAAAAACGTGAACAAAAAACTAAGCTTGAACTCACTGGTCGTTTAGATAAAGTGGGCACGGCTACAAATGAAGTGTCTGAGGTAATGTATATACTATATTTAAACATTAGTTAATAAAAACTCTTTCTTATTTTTTTTTTATTTTTGCTAGTGGGAAGCCAAATTATCTAGGTGCCAAGATGAATTTGATCAAATTTCCAAAACCATTAAAGTAGAATTTGAATTGTTTGAGATTAACCGAATCAAAGAATTTAAAACAGTTATATCATCATATCTCGAAGAAATGATTAACCATCAAACTCAAGTAAGAATGAACAATCATTGTATAATTTTTAAATTGTTTCAAAGTGTTAGTTAGTTGATCTTAAATCATGTATCATGTTTAGTAATTATGGAACAATAAAAGCAACAACTTGAAACAAAGTTATATCTAAATATTATTAATATGAAAAATATTTTGCTTTGTTTTATAACATCAAAAATTAGAAACACTAATACTAATTCTTTAATTTATGTATTACAAGTTAATCAGCTATTATCATAATTTTAATTAATTAATAACTACTTAATAATTTATTTTATTCAGTTAATTAAAAAATTCATTAAAAATGTACCAGAAGTTAATATTTGTAAAGAAACTATTAATAATCATTTTAATTCATATTTTTCAAAGACAATTATAATTTGAATTTTTCATTAGTTGATAATTTTTTTATTTAGATTATTAAACACTGGCAAGCATTTATCCCAGAAGCGAAAGCTATAGCCTGACCCAACTCAAATGAGCAATGTGATTTGGACTCCAATAAACGTAAAGAACCCATTCACATTTTACAATTTGCTGGGAATATTTTAGAAGCATATACAGAGTGATAAATATATTCATTATTCAGCATTCTTTACTCTATTATATTTTTTAAATGTGTATCATAGTTTTAAGAGTAACTACATTATTTATGCCACAATACCTTACCTATGTATTTTTCATTAAAATTATTATTATTTTTAAATTCTTTATTACATTAATTTATTATCTTTATTTTTATATATATTTATATTATATAATATATTTAATTAATCATAATTATATATATATATATATATATTTATTGTCAACCATAAAACCAATTGTATTTATTTATTTATGTTTTATTGTTATTGGTGCATTTTATGATAATATGTATACCTGCTATAAATTATAATAATGAAAAAGTTGATATTAGTTATGATTATTTATTGTTAACTTTATTAAATATAATACCAATTAAATAAATTATATATAAATTTGGAATATGCTGTCAATATTTTTTTTTCTTTTCAACATGTTCAACGCCGATGTCAACACTTAGTTGATATCAGTGAACCGATATCAACCATGGTTCACATGCAGCAAACTGCTTTGTATTATGATTTTCCTAAAGCGGCTATAGCCGTATACATTTTTTGTGTCGGCCATTCATTACTCTATTGACTACTACCTCGTGGTTGGTTTTATTGGCGTGGTCAATACACATTTAATCTACCATTTTTACGAGCAAATATAAGCAGATGTATGTCAATTTGACAGCGGCCACTGGCGAACACTTATGAGATTTTTAAATCTTAAGCAACTTTTTATTTGAAATAATAACACTAAACATTGTTTACAGATTTATTTACGAAAACATATTTTTCAATATTTTGACATTCCAATCTCTTAAAAAATAAAATTGACAAAGGGGATTTGAAATTTAATACGGTTTTTATTGAGCGTCCCGTGCAGACTCGTTTTATTGGAGATTCATTTTATCGCTTCTTCGCTTTACTCAGCATCTAATGCCAATTTGAATATTATTTTCTTAGCTTTAATTGAATTTATTGTAAACATGATTATAAATTGTTGATGTTTAAAGGAACTGAAGACCTAGATATTTTTGGTAGGCTTATACACGATTATCACGAGTATAGTAATTAATAATATTATAAAAAAATGTTGTTAAGTACGTATTCACAAGTTTTGTGTACAAATAGAGAGTACATTGTTTATTCATATTTTTCAGTGTTCGCTTATTTGTGTACGTACTACGTTTAAAAATGACACTTAAATGATTTCTTTAAGTAAACCTAGAAAAATGTACAAGTACCTTTTTATGATACGAAAATTATGATTGAAATAATACATTGATAGTTAAAATAAATATGAGTTATTAATTAACAATTAGATATTATAATCAAATCTGCAGACATTTATTTATAATTAGATTATTAATGAATATTAATTTTAACCTAACCTAACCTTTCACATTAAAAAGAGACTATAATTGGTTCTATTGCCTATTAAATTAATTGAGTTTTTCTGCAGTATTCTTATGATTTATTTTTAATTTAAAAATCTAAAAACTTAACCTAACCTTTCACGTTAAGACGAGAAGATGATATTTTTACAATGATGTTTTATTTTTTTTATGTCTACAACTTTTTGAATAGAAATACTTGTCCAAAAATCTCAACCTGCTACTTTTTGAATCAAAATTTTCCTCAAGAAGGTAAATTAATTTACAAAATTTGACAAAAACGCCTTTAAATATTTTGGGGAAAAAATATTTTGAAAATGTGACACATTTTATTTCCAATTCTCAGTTAACAGTGAGATATAAAACTGGCCGAGTACAAATAGAAAATGTTTGTACTGTTAATAAACTTTATGATTTTTAACTTAAATTATCTTGTGTAAACTGAAGCTTCATTTGTAAACATTTTATTGAAGAAATGATTTATCATTAAAGTGACCAGAAAAAAATTCTGTAAAAGCAGGACAAATAATCAAAAGGAACTGGCGGAAGAGGAGTATCCCATCTCATGTGGTAGTACTCAAGGAAGGGGTTAACGGTTAACTCTTCTTAATAATTGATTTTGGGAACATCTTTCTTTCCTCATACAAAATTGCAAAAAATTAAACAAAATTATAAATTAATAGGATATAATATAAAGTAATGTAAAAATAAGCGTTTTAGTTGCTTTTTTCGCAGAATGACAGAAGAAAAATGTTTGTGCTTGCTCTTCCCCTCCAAAAAAATATTTGGTGCTGTTCCTAAGTAGCGCACCTTATACAACTTAAAATTATTGCTCCCACAGAGCCGGGCCTAATTGGCCTATTCATTAATCCGCCTCTGCGTCTAGTCAACTTATCAAGAAGGTTCCTATCAATCTTTCTCCTCTATGTGACACACATAGACAATTTTCCATTCTAATATAAAAAACGAATTATTCATTATTTATGAGTTGCAATCATTAATATTACATAGATATTTCAAAATATTCTTCTGATACAAAACTTTGCGAAAGCGGTTTACTCCACTTTAATTGCTTCAGCCGATTCCATTCATTCATTCTACAAATTCTTGTGTCGTACTGAAGGAAAAAATGAAAATAAATTCCTTCCTCAGTGATGTGTGCAGTCCAAATGATTCCAAGCCGTTCAATGAATAATAAATTAAAGACTCGATTGCGAAGGTAGGCATGTCCAAAATTTTAAACTTTAAACATAACACAAATTTAGGAACACAACAATACATTTTGAAGAATTTAATATACTAACGTATAATATATTTGTTTATTTGATTTAGCACTTTAATCTCACATAATTTCTAAAACAGCTGGAAAGCTGTGAATGGATCTGGGAGCTTATCCCCAAGTTCCCTAAATGTTCACCTCAATTTTATATAAAATATAGATAGGTACATAATTAGTGGCATAACTTTTGGAACGCAAAGGTGTGTTTTATTAAATCCTTTTCAAGGTTTGGTTTTAATTGTCATCCGAGAGCACCCACATATCAAAATTATTAAGGGGAAATGATAATTCAATGTACTGTGCATCTTCAATTTCACAAATATTTAAATGGACACAGTATATCCTGAAAAGAATACTGCTTAAATATCGAAAATCTCAACAATAACTTGTCATAGACAAATTTTTAATAGAATGTCAATATATATAAATTGTTACACAATATATTCAATATAAAAGTGAAAATTATCGTTGTCTATAATTAACTGAAGCACATTTCGTTTAATGGAAGACATGATTTGTTTTTCTTTAAAATTTAATGCACTCACCAAGAGTATACTATCCAAGAAGCTAAGAATAACTATGGTGCGAAGTATACCAGATATTTTATAAGTACCTACATAATGCAGTATCCAATAATAATCAATGCAGGACACCTATACCTTATATTCACACATATTATTATCAACTATCTAAACATATTGTCAAAGAGCGTATTAAAATGTTTAAAAAAAAAATATGAACGATTTAGTTTTTTCCGAACTCCAGGGCATGATATTTCACTCCCTTGTTGATACCTAATCGCCTTTGTTGATAACTAATGAGTAATTACACAGTTTAACTATAGTACCTATAGTTTAGTTAACTTGATTTTATTAGTAATTAGTGGCTAATAATGTACCAAAAAATCTCTTTGTTGGCTGTGCTGTTATGAAAAAGGACGTGTTTTACCCCTTGGGTTTTCTTCGCTCCTCGATTGGAATACTTTTGTGGGTGTGTAGAATTTTAAAGGAACGATAAATCATTTCCTCAATAAGACGATTATGAATGAAGTTAACAGGACGTCCCACCCTCATATGTTGTCTCCGTTTTACCAACATACAACGTAGCAAATTTGGGTACAGCAGAATCCATTTAATGTTATTAGCTTTAGTATAACAATAAATTTACCTATTATCAAACTTAAAGGTGAGAACATTATCTAGGGCATCTCATAGAATTTTATTGAAATTTTCGTTTTAAAGTGAGTAATAATTATTTGAAAGTCGTAATATTTTACATAACTGTAACTCATTTTGAAATAAAAAAAATTAACAAAATCCTATGAGACGCCCTAGATAATGTTCTCATCTTTAAGTTTGATAATAGGTAAGTCTACTGTAATGCTAAAGCTTACAACATTTAATGGATTCTCTGTTGTACGAAAATTTGGTATGTTGTACGTTGGTAAGACGGAGACACACATGCGGGTGCTACGTCCTCTTAATACTCGTAATATAGAGAACAATATTAGTCGTAATTTTCAACATACTCATCAAGAGTATCCAACCCGAAGAGCGAAGAATATCAGTATGCTCTGATTTCTTGTCTATAATTTACTTTACTTAACTTTACATTACATTACTTTACTATATTTTTTTTTATCTAATAAATAAAGAAATGGGAAAAAAATTAATGAAAAAAAAGTGTTAGAAAAATGTCCAAAATGTTTTTTTCACATTTTCAACATTTTCTTGGGTCAAAATGTTTTTCATATTAATATGTTTATATATGTTTAAATTTTCATAAAGTTTGAATTAAAATATTATGGTCTCAAAGACTTTTTTGTCAAATTTGGAGTAGTTTTTCCACCACCACCAAAAAAAAAAATATATATATAAATTGAGAAATCAAAAAGTGTGTACTTTGCTCGTCGTAGTTTTCTTCGCACGTAGGGTAGGATACTCTTGACGGATGTATTGAATTTTAAAGAATCATGGATATTCTTCGCTCTTTAGATCATCATTTAGATTCTTCGATCTTCGGGTCAGATACTCGTGGTGAGTGTTTTGAAAACGACGACTGTTATTATTTTTGATATTATTAACTTCTTTTGTTTAGAATCGTCTTATTGAAGAAATGATTTATCGATTCTTTAAAATTATACACGCCCTTCAAGAGTACCTGACCCGAAGAGCGAAGAATATCCCTGGATCGAAGCATGCCCGGCTATCTTGTCTATACTTTACTTTTTTTCGTATTATTTTCGTTTCACAATTTTTATCACCTGTAGATTGCTTTGGATAAAAAATAAAATACGTAGGTTGTTAACACATAATAATATGATTACAGCAAAATTGTCGCGCCGCGATATACAATTTGAAATATTTGCGGAGAAATAACGATAAAATATTTATTATAATTATGGCTATATTTAGTTATACAGTAGAAACCGTTTATAATGACACCGGTTGTAATGACAAATCGGGTTTAATGACCTTAAGTTGAGAGTCTCTGCAAAAATTGTGAATTATATATACGAATTTGTATCGGTTATTAATTATTATGACATCTATATAAGACTATACGGATGTTATGACGTTTATTTTTGGTTATTTTAGAAAAAAACTTTATCTATAATGACATTTATCATACGTACTGCATTTATCGAATGTAACTACAAAAGTGTTACAAACTAAAATAACAGATTATTTTAAGATTTTTTTAATATGTAAATTTTATGTTTTTTTAAAAAAACTAAACAAATAATAAGAGTAAATTGAATTATACTGTATGTTGTATGTATTTTGATCACGATTTTGTGACCTAAAAAACTGAATACATTTGTAATACATAATATATAATGTTCATATAACTTAATCATCAAATTTTTATTTTTTTTATCATTTTGGTTATACTGACTATCGGTTATTATGACCAATTTTGACCGGTCCCTTGAATGTCATTATAAACGGTTTCTACTGTATATATATATATATATATACTATTGTTACTTGTTATGGCTTTGGCATATTTTACCGTTTTTTTATAAATTTTTCGGTAGTTTTCCCTGTCGCTTAAAAAAATTATTTAGAATTTTGAAAAATTATATCTTTGAAGTACCATTTGATTGTGATTTCTGATCTAAAAAGTTACTGTATAAAATTTTTAAACAAGTATTTGTATAGAAAAAAGATTTCAGAGAAAGACAAAAAATAAAGATCAATGTAAAACCACTAGTTTTTCGCTCCACTTATAATCTAAAAAACGCTTTTCTCATAACAAACAATTTTTCTTTTTAATATAAAAATTTTCAATTTTTTTTATTTTACACATTAATTACATAGAACATTTACAGGTAGGTATTATATTAAAACGAGTTGGACACTACGGAGGGCAAACTATTAATCGATATTCGCGGGCCCGTGCCATGAGATCCCTTCTGTGGGCCCTTAGTTTGGGCTTGCAGAGATGATTCGTAACGTCTCAAAATATATTTGTAAGTGCTTCAAACGCTCAAATATGACGTTATACATGATAGGTATGATATAATATCGATTTCTCAAAAGTGAAGAACACATTTATACAATATGTACTCGTGTACCAGGAAGGAAAAATATGAAAATCGGTAAAGTTGCCGCCGTCAACGCAGCCGTTTCCCTTACGGCTTACATACTCAAGCGCATGTGTGTGTGTGTGTATGATCGTACACACGGTGGTCGCGGCGGTTGTTGTCTGGGCGCCAGGACGATTTGGCGCCAGCTAAAACGGCGCCTGAGGGGCGAATACTCCCGCGTGTGCTTGTGTGCGACGCCAAATACAATTATATTCGCTGCGCACAGTGTATACTCTGCGGCGGCGGCTGCAATTTCAATTGCCTCCTCCAGAGAATATATTTTTTCATCTGGTCGTAAGTCGCCGCCGCAGCCGTTGCATGGAAGATGATCGTCGCATCGTGGAAATTAGAATTGATTACCCTCCCTCCCCAGAGAAAAAACTCAATTTTCCATCAGTCTGAGTTGAAATTCGAGTTTTAATAGTCGTTTGAATTAATAGTTCGATATTTTATAATGATATATTATTTATACGCAGTGATGTTCCCATCAAATTTGTTGAGGGTATACGCTGCCAGTGGCGTATTTTGGGTGATTTCTCGGGGGGTGTCCAACATTTAATGACTCTTATAAACGAAAATGTTAATTTATTAATGTAAAAAACATTTAACTATTTTTTTTTTTTCAAATTACTATATTATGTATAAGTATGTATGTACAAGTAATTTGACATTTGAGACCTAGGTATATGGTAAGATAGACACGTTGAAGGTTATTATTTAATACTGATTACTAATATAT
>JAIPRM010001443.1:0-18203 GCA_025469315.1 Stegophylla sp. TES_Ste_2020
ATTAAAGAATATTCAATACTGAACACTGCACAATAATAACACAATACAAAGTATTTATGGTTAGTGTGTAGGTAAAGTAAAATACGAAAACACTAAACCAAAACAAATTAAACTGTATAAATAAAAATAACAAACAAAACTCGAGACGACGCGATTAACTCGATAATGACTGACTTGGTTTTCTTTGCTTTGCTTTGGAGGGCTGGTTTAACCTGTGAAACTACTCCTGGCTTTCGCCTATTGGTGGGATGAGGTGGGGCGGGGTAGAGTTTATTTATTTGGATGTGTCTTGTTAGGTGGTGTGTAGAGTTGACCAAGTCAAAGGGTTTAGTTTGTGTTTACGTTTTGTGACAGGAGTTTGGCCGTTTGGGACATTTGACCTAAAAGACGGATGTGATCATTATCGGATAAGGAGTTTTCGTAAAACATTAATTTTAATTGAATTTGGATAGTGTTGGGTAGTTTTGAAATTTGCAGACCGCAGGAGGACCGAATTTCTCACGAAGCATGGCATGCCATTGATTGTTCGGATTCCTATGGTCTGGGCTGATTCTAGTTTACGCCAGTGTGTGGGAGACATGAATGGGGCCCAAGAGAAGCCGGCGTAGGTAAGGATGGGAGTAACGTAAAGTTTTAGTAGGTTGAGTTAGGTTTTCATTGGGATGGGGCTTTTCCGGTTGAGTAGTGGGTAAAGTAGTCCGCGGACTCTAGTTGCTTTTTTGGTAATGTTGGAGGTATGTTTGGCAAAAGTTAGTTGACGTTCAAGGGTTACTCCAAGATATTTCACTTGTTTCGCCCAGTTGATCGTGTGACTGACTTGGTCAGATTGTGGCGCTTTATATTAACGGGGCAGTGACAGGCGGCGCGTACGAACATTCTAGAACGTTTCACCCGACACGCGGCAATAGCTAGTAGCTACCTACTGCGCGGCGCAACCGTTTCAGAATATTCTCGGCGCTCTCCACATATTATTAGTAATACATAATAATAATAAATATTGAAAAAAAACTATTCTGTCTTTTAAGTTGGACCATATTATAAATGGTTACCAAATTTCATCAAAATCCATTCAGTAGTTTCGGAGTTTATCGCGAACATACATCGTGACACGAAATTTTTATATAATATAAGATTACATAGTTTACCGCCTTTTTATGTATTTGATTTGATGAGTATTTTGGTATTCGTAATAATTTGTTATTATTCGTGAATCGTTATTCGTATTTACCTATTCTTGTGACTTGTACTAATGTAAACTGGTAAATTGTTACCTTTTAAACTTGTTATATTATTATTTAAAATGACTTGCTGTGTTCCTTCATGTAAAACCAAAAATAAAAATACCTTCTCAGTTCCTAAAGATGAAACGTTGTTGTATTTGTGAGAACAATCTTTTGGTTTTCAATTAAAGCCAACTTCCAGAATTTGCTAATTACATTTTGAATTAGATGACGTTATTAAAATATTGGGAATCTGGTCAAGGTATACAAGGTACTTTTTTACATATTGTTTGTTAATTGGCATATAAAGATCTAATGAACTTATAAGCGTTTAATGTTTTACATTTATTTGAAAGGGCATACTATTTACAGTTAATTTTAATAATATGAAATATTCAAATATGAATTGATTATCATCATTGATAAAATTGTTTAGATAAAAACAAGGTGGATTTATATAAATCCACCTTGGATAAAAAATTTATAATATGGAATATTTCCGCTTGGAGCGCTGCTTATTAATTATTGCAAGTCATTTCGTATTTCACCTTATCAGTAGTCGATGTGCAACCTGTATATTATCTTAAATCGTGGTCAGTACTATAATAGAAAATAATTTTCTACGGCATTACTTATTTGTTTACTTATGACGAAATATTTTGTCATGTATTTATTATAAAATCAATGGTTTTACCTAAAATTACACACTTTGATATACATTAAAGAAAATTGGTTCCGATTGTTTTGAAATTTGATACCTGGATAGAGAATTTCATTGCAAATATTTTGGTGAAATAGTTTCTTACTGACAAAGAATTAAAACATTTTACAAGGGTTAGACTGAAAAAAATCGAAGAAAGTATGGACAAAGGTAGGTTTTTCGCTTATCTTATCTAATGTATTTTTCGATCGTATTAATTACTATATCATTGATATACATTATACAATATACTGCCGCGACAGACCGCATTCTGTGTTCTCAGGCTTTATTGTTTTTATTATTTATAGACTATGGCGATTATGTTTATGAAGTAATTTTATTCGTGTTAACATATTTATTAATAAATAGTTTCGTACTATTCAGTGTTTATAATAATATTATAATATACACCAAGAAAATGAATTATTTTATTTATTTAATTATCGAGTCTTGATGATACTCATATTTAGGCATATAATGTAATGTATAATTTAGGTGCATATAAAATGTCACGTCATCACACTATTGTTTTACGAATTTCACTCACTCTATATAATACTACGTTTACATTCAGCCCACTTCCGTGGCAGTGAGCAGAGAAATGAGCATGGAAGTGGACAGCGCGAGATATGTAAACACCTCACTCGCACTGATCATGCTCCTCGCATTGTCGCTGCTTAAAGCTCCTGTCAAGAGCGGTAAATTGAGCAATAAATACAGCAGCGCGAGTAGCAGCAGCAGTGGCTAAATTTAAACTTAGTATAACATGTATGACAGCGCTTGTATTTTTATAGTGGAACATGCACGAAAATTTACACGTTTTTTAAATTCCTTTCGTTCAGAATCGTTTTATTGAAGAAATGATTTATTGTTTCTTTAAAATTCAATACACCCGTCAAGAGTATCCCACCAACGTGCAAAGAACACCCCGATGAGCGAAGTACACACTTTTATTATTAGCATAAATTAAATTATCTTTTATAATTATTTCAATAATTTCTCGTAGTAAATTTTTTAAACCCAAAAAGCAAATAGATTAACACGAACTTGATGATGAAAATTTAGAAAACAAATAAATTCAAAATCGATTACTTGAAGTAATTTTTGACAGTAGGTTTTGTATTCAGATTAAGTTTTGAATCAGAAATGATTTTATAATGAGAAATCATTATTGTATATTTAAGGTATATACCACAAACGATAGTGAATATTGCCGACCCTTTTTTCTAAATTCCATTGTATCATAATTATAATTTTTATATTGTCGCTAATAATATTTTGATATCTCTAATACTCAGACGCCCGAGGTAGCAGCCTAGTTCACCTCGCTCTAATTACAACACTGTAACGAGCTTCCAAATACAACGAGGAAAATTCGCTGGTCCTTTAAGCTCGTTGTAACTGATTTCTAATATATATATATATATATATAGGTCTTAGGCAAATAGCCAAGTCAGGCAAACGACTTGTTTTCCTAGGCAAATGACCTAGTGCCGGCAAACAGCCATTTGCATCGGAAAACGGACATTTGCCGGTAAATGGACAAGTTTCAATTAATATTGTCAGTTTTTCTAGCTGAGCTAAGCAAATGGCCATTCACCTGGAGCTCGTTAGGCAAATGAAGTTATGTAGAATAATATTTTAAAATATTATAATATTATATTATTATGTTTATTAATAGGGATCGGAAGTTATAGCACTAAAAAGCTTCAAAAATTGATAGCGAAAATACTCAAAATTATTATTAAACTGATTTTTTTTTGTCCTATTTTTCAGGAACCTGTAAATAATTATTTTTTTCTATTAAAAATGTTCATACCTTAAAAATTATTGTACTGCACAATAAAATATTTTCAAATTGTTTTTTTTTTTTTTTTTTTTTATTATAAATTATTAAATAATTAATATATAATAAACTTTATAAAATATTTATTTTTTCTATGTACCTCAATAATTTATAATTGGAAATGGTATATTCGGAGCTTTATTTTTAAAAAATAATACACGAGCTTGACATTCTGGCGCGTCACCACTACAAAGCTATAACACTGAAAAGTATCTAAAATTGCATTATAAATAAAAAAAATTAGCAAAATTGCAATCATATTAAAAAAATACCAAAAATTGCAAAAAGTTGCACTTAATCCTAGATTTTAATTCATACTTGTATGAAACAAGTTTAAAACTTAGCAACAAATCCAAGCAATAAGAAAAAAAGTTGCAATTGCAATAACATTCGAGCCCTGAGTTATATATTATTATATCATTTCTAGGATTACATTCAAAACTTAATAAATGTCACATTCCAAGATGGCCCGCGAAGCCATTTTTCTTGGCCCGCCTAGAAGTTGTATTAAAAAAAAAAAAAAAAAATTACTATAATATAATAACAAAATCATAATATGACTTTTTTCACCATTTTTTGTCATCGAGTTGTCCAAATCGCAATGGTTTTTACATTCACACCAAAACTGTACTTAAATAGACAAAACTGCCACTCGATGGTTATTAGTAATGGGATAAAACAATAAAATAATGTGATACAATAATATAATATATTATAATAATAATAATTTATATTTTTATATAGTACAATAAGTATAATAACAATCCGGAGATTACAAATTGTATTTACTTTATTGAATAAAATAATAACAATTTATTATTACAATCAAATAATATAACTCCATTTGTCTAATGAACTTCAGGAAAATAGCCATTTGCCTTGGCTCAGCTGGACAATATTGATTGAAACTTGTCCATTTGCCGCAAATGGCCAATTGTTTAAAAAAACGAACATTTGTCTGATTTGGTTATTTGCCTACTACGGCTTGTATATATAATATATATATATACACACCCACATATATACATACCCTTACTTTAAATAGTGGTATTACTATTTGATGTTATAATACTATTATTTATATTTTGTGGTAATATCAATGCATATTTTATCTTGTCATGAAAACTATGTACTTTTTTCATTTTATTTACACTTCACAAAATTATACAATATTGTGCATACTGTAAATAAATATAATTTTATGAAATATACAGTGTACTCTCAATTATCTGTGAGCGGATTATCCGCTGTATTCCGTGGAATCATCTACATACCTATATGTATAAAAAAAATATATATTGTATCTATCCATTATAAATCATTATAGGTTTAATTGGGTTACATAAATAATTTATAATTTTTATTAATTTTTATTTATACATACATATGTATCTTTTTTAATAATATGTAATAATAATTTTCAATTTCAATTTCCAATTTATTTTTTATTATAAAATTTAATTTTGCGGATTATCTGCGGAATTTGTTTATTCGTGGATGTTGTGCCACCCTATTCCACGGATAATCGTGAGTATTACTGTATATAACAATGTAGGTTATATGTAATTTAATTGTTAATACAAATATTGTGTTCGCCTATTTCAGATTCTAAAATATCTAATACTAATAGTACTATTGAAGAAAATGATCATCTCGATCATACCGTGGAGGATAAAATTTCAACAGAATAAGATTTTAATGCTAATGTCAATATGATGTGTGCTTTGGAGGTACCTGTTGATGCTATGCAGATGTTGTCCAAATATGATGAGTGCTCGCTAACTAACCATAGTAATTATTATCTCATCTCAGCATTATTTACTAATTTCTATAATTGAGTTCAATACTATCATTTTTAAATTTTGTAAACATGTTATTCAGAGTTGGCCTGGCCATACTCAAATAGTACAAATAGTATACTCAATAGGCTTCTCAAAATTGGTACACATTTAAATTTTTTACATAACATTATAAGTCCTGTATAATAAAAAATTATAGCATTAATTGGAATTAATGCTACAATTTTTTTCAATATAAAGTCTGTGTAATATATGATAACAAAAAGTTGTAATCTACACAATAAAAGTAATTAAACAATTGGTTATTTTTATATTTCCGACAAATAAATACTTGACTGGGGATCCAAATAATTGTTCTCATCAGAATTTCTGAAATGGTATACAATAAGTACTATTAAAGATTTGAATAGTGATTAAAAAATGTGATTTTGTAATTTAATTATGATTTTGTAGTAATTTGGATAGGAATAGTACATTATATATAGTTAAATTTTAAACTTAAATTCTTTACATCATGAAGTAATAAATACCATAACATCATAATACTTCTACAGTCTTAAATAAATAAGGGGCTTAGATAAATATTTAAATTAAAATTTAATTCGGACCCAAAATGTAAAGAAAATCTTAGAATAAAATAAAAACAAGGACGGTGATAGCGCCGATAGCATCCCAAATCTTTGGTCAGGTCATTAGTAGTATAACTGTATATTATTAATTATGCATTAATAGTTCTATAAAAATTTATATTTGATAAAAGCATAAACTGTTTTTTACAAATTTATGGTATGCTCCATAAAGTATTTGATTTAGACACATCAGTTTTAACCAATTAACAATAATTTTTTCTTATCTGAAACTGTATAAAGTTTTTAGATTCTAAGCAAATTAAAGAAGCTAATGTTTTTACAACGATGTTTATTTATCTATTAATTTTTTTCTGTTAACACTTTTGTATGGAAATACTTGTTCAAAAGTTTCGACCAGCAACTTTTTGAAACCGGATTTACCTCTAGGTCGAGGGTTAACAACTTGCGGCTCTTTAGGATAGGTACGTATCAACAGTGGCACAATCAAGGGAGTTGTTTTGGGTATCTGAACACCCCCCCCCCCTTAAACCATATTATGGAAATTTTATTCAATAAGAATTTTAAAAAATGTCCTTTTAACTATACAATTACAACCTCTATCAATTCAGAAATATGTCATGGTTAAAATTAACATAATATTTCAACATTGATCACTATTTTATGAAATATTTAACATTAGGTTATAATTAGGAGTTAGAACATCCACTACAAATTATAATTGGAAATAAGATATTATGATATAGTAGAAACCAAAAAACAGAATATCTACTCAAAATCAATAAATATTGTTGTTTAAAGTCTAATCAAATTATCGTTATCGATCTACCAACTATCTACAGTAAGTAGGTGAAAATTTATTTTAAAGTTATCTGTTAAAAATCTGTTTTAAAGTTATCATATTCATGGTGAAAATCCTTTTTAATTTTTGAGAAACTTAAAACATACTTTAAAAATTCATATTGTCGAATATGTGACGCTAAATTTTATTTATCTACTACGAATAACTTTACAAAAATGTTAGCTCAGAGAAAAGACAGTTAAATTTCGATGTAACAAATTCTTGTAAAGTACCCATAAATATTGATTATAATTTTATATTAAAATAATTATAGTAGAAATTTATAGGTAGACATCTCCCTTGAAAATATCCTAATTGCACCACTGCGTATCAACATCAATATTTTTCTTTCTATTTACAATTTTAATTACAAAATTATTACTTCAGATAATTATAAATGTATCTAACCCAATAATAATATAATTAATAACTTTGCTTGCAAATTATAATTTTGCTCACACAAATGAGGCTCATTAAACATCTTGGTTTTGTAATATTTTAGAAAATTGGCTCTTTCTCATGTAAAGTTTGCTGATTCCTGCTTGGTTGTTATTTTTAAAAGGTTATTTTACAAAATTTTCGATAAGTTTTAGATTCTGAATAAAGTGAAGAAGCTAGTGTTTTTACAATGATGTTTATTTTATTTTTTTATTTATTTTTTTTCTGTGTACAACTTTTTGTATAGAAATACTTGTCCAAAAGTTTTGATCAATAACTTTTTGAAACCTGATTCGCCTCTAGATTGTACTTTAGAGAGGTCATTTTTTGAATTTCTCAATTCTTCAATGTTTTTTATGGAAAAAACTACCCAAAATTTGACAAAAACGATTCGAAAACCATAATTTTTTGATCAAAATTTTATGAAAATTTAAGCATAGATAGAAAATCCTATAAAAAAGATTTTGGCGCAAGAAAATTTTGAAAATGTGAAAAAAAAATTTGGACATTTTTCGAACATTTTTTTTTTCTTTTCCTTATATTATTAACTTCCTTTGTTCAGAATCGTTTTACTGAAGAAATGATTTATCGTATCTTTAAAATTTAATACGCCCGTCAAGAGAATACCACCCGTCGTGTGAAGTACACCCATCGTGCAAAGTATGTCCGGCTTTTTTTTATAGATGAGCCTTCTTTACCATTTCAAATAATTTTAAAATTCTAATAGCTCTTTCGCAAATTATTCTTTATTTATTTATTTTGCATTATGATTGAGCTAGATTTAAACAAATAAATATGTCTTTGCTTGTTTCCATTGTTCAATATTTAAAAAAAGATATGAGATGATCAAACTCTTACTTCCTTCCCTTGTAATATACCCTTCCTTAGAATAGTATATAATATGAGAAATGAAACGTATATATTATGAGTCATTAACTTAATATTTCTACAGAAATTGGTTACATACGATAATTATTTACCAATAGTCTAAGAAGCTTCAATTAATAATTTGATATTGTATGTACAGAATGAATTATAGAATATTATTAATTATTAATATTTTTATTCATAGGGTAAACAAATATTACAAAGAACGAGGTCATTTAATACTTTGAAAAGAGAATTTGAACTAGCTGATGTACTTGATTATGTAAAAACTGGTGTTGAAGCAATTATTGAAGACCAAGTCACTTCAAGATTTGAAGCTGAAGAATTAAAGGTATATTTTTCTAATAAAATATAATGCATTGTTTTAGCTAAATATATTAAATCTTCAAATATGATACTTCCATTAAAAATGGTTATTACAGAAGTCTAATTTTTGTGATAACTATTTTTATGATAAATTTATATTACATTGTTAAAATAAAAGTTCAAGTATTATTGAAGAGAAGATATTTAATGGCCTATTTAATACGGGACATATGACATACCTAAAGAAAAAAGATTTTGAAATTAAACCCTTTCCCTGTCACATTTAAGATAAAGTATTGTATATTATTTATTTATTATGGGGCCATTGTGCAGGATTTATTCAAGGGGGTGGGTTTAGTTGGAAAATATAATATTCTCATGTTGAAAAATATTTATTATAATGTATAATTTTTACTTGCCGTTTAATCATTTTCTATTCATATTTTTTGAATACCCATATTATTAAAACAGCTAATAAATAAAGAAAAATTTAAAATCATAAACTGGCAAGATGGAATAATCATTTTGCGAAGGATCTAAAACCTGACTACAAAGCATGGGGTGATGTTCATAATGTTATGATAGTAAAATTAGTATAATGTATCGTAATTTCATATTATATTTTATTTATTGTTATTATATTAATACGACAAATTTGATCGTCATAATACCATATAACCAAAACGATCTTAAAAATCAGATCAATACAAAGAAACAAAAATAGATACCTATTTAATTAATTAATTTTTTAAGAATTAATAAATATTTTTCTGATAAAATGTTACGGAGTAAAGCTTTAGTTAATTATACAGAATAATAATTGTAATTTTTTTAATAATTAGAGCTTAAAATTTCAAAATAGTACAATTTATTGATAATTTTATTCAAATGACTAATGGTCTTGGTTTATTCTGTTATTACATTTTTAACATGCTCAACATAAAACCGACAGTAATTATCATTCTGTATAATTAATTGAAACTCTGCTCAGAAACTTTTTATTTAAGATATGATTTATTGTTTCTTTTAAATTCATGGTCTTACTTCTTGACATAGTTTACTTTTTAACTTTACATTTTTAAACAAAATGCAACTAATGAGTCCTACATTCTATCCAACATTTGTCTATGGTAAAGTATATTAAGTATATTACTTTTAAAATGAGTAATAACACAATAATTTTTGTTCATTTAACTAATCATGAAAATTGTCAATAGAACTTTATTTAAAAATTTGAAGGTCTACCAAAAATGCATGCAATAAAATATAATAAATGTAAATATACATAATTGAAAAACACATCGTTTTGTTAGTATTTTGATAATGTATTTATACTGTTGTTATACAACAGGGGTGGCCAACCCAAATGATCTCGCGGGTCACTTTGGAAATGCATTATAATCTCGCAAGCCACATACAAAATTATGTATTCTCTTAGAATTTCTCTTAGATTTTGACCTAATACAAAAAATAAAAAATAAAATGAAGTTAAACTTTTAAACATTATGAATTATTTTTATTATTATTTGTGGACGAAACAACTTGTCTATGTCGAATAGTCTATTGTACTCTTAATAAATTATCAAGAGACTGCCTCTCGGCCAATAAGGTAACATTATTATAAATAAAATACAAATGTAACTTCACGACATAGGAAATATTTTGCACTAAAATAAAAACATTAGGTATTTAAAAGTATGATTAATTTCACGGGCCGTAAGATTATCCACAACAGGCCACATGCAGCCCACGGGCCGTGGGTTAGCCACCCCTGTTACACAATATTACACTTGCAATATGTTAAAATATATTTTATATATATATATATATAAAATGTCCCATTAATAAATAAATTAATAACTTTTGTTTTCTTAATAATTTTTAACTTTTTTTTATTTTGAAAATTATTATTACAGCATTGTACTATAGCAATAAAGTATATTTTAGATTCTGAACAAAGTGAAGAAGCTTATGTTTTAACAATGATGTTTATTTTATTTTATTATTATCTTTTTTTTGTTTCTCTGTAAACCTTTTTTCGTATAGAAATACTTGTTCAAAATTTCTGATCATTAACTTTTTTATCCAAAATCACATCCAGATGATACTTTGGAGAGATAATTTTTTCGAATTTCCCAATACTTTTTCCAAAAACGGGGAAAATATATCGAAAATTTGACAAAAACCGGCAAAATATGCAATTACCCAAAAATTAACTCCAACTCTCACCATTTTTACACCAAAACTACATGTTTTTCATGATTTTTGAAGCTATATTGAAGTTGTAAAAACAAAAGAAAGTTTAATTTAAAACAAAATATATATGGGTAAGATAGAAAAAACGAAATGATCAAGCTCACAATTTTTTACTCATGGTTTTTTATTTAACTAGATATTTTTTTACATATATATAATTGATGAGATAGTGTTTTTATTGTGGAAACTAAAATATTTAGCAAAACTCATCATTTATAGAGATAGGTAACCAAAAAGTAAAATTATTTATTTTGTTTTTATCTTATATTTTATTCATTCATTCACATATACATTTGTTTTTAGTCATGGAATTTGCTGACAAGGACAAATAGACACTACGAGTTCATAAATTGGAAAATAACTGTAATTTGGATAATTGGATTTATTGTAAGATATACATTCTTATTGCCATTGCGTGTGTTGATTTGTTTTTTCGGAGTAAGTATTTATTTTATTTTTTAAATTTTTATAAGAAGCAATACTACTTTTTTAGTTACATAGTTATATTTTAATAATAATTTTCTAATTTTATACTAATTAACTATAGGAAAAAGAAATTTGTATCTAAATACATTTATTCATAATTTAATACCTATGGTTTTATCTATACTTTGATATTGAGTCTCTTAGATTCTGAACGGAGTGAAGAAGCTATGATTTTACAATGATGTTCATTTATTTTTTCTCTTTCTGGAAACACTTTTTTGTATAGAAATAAGTGTACAAAAGATTTGATCAGTAACTATAGATTGAGAATCACACTCAGATGGTACTCTTTGAGGAAATTTTTTTCATATTTCTCAATAGTTTTTCCAAAAACATTGAAAATCTGTTAGAAAATTGACAAAAAACAGCAAAATATGCAATTACCTAATTTCCGTAAAATTGAAAATTTCTTTTTAACATAACTTCAAAAATGATGCAGCTAAGGACTTGAAACTTTCACCAACTACTAAAAATGGTCACGAGAACTTTTCATAAAAATTTCAAAATGATATGATCAATTTTGAGTTAAGTATAGCATTTTGAAAATTTTAGAAATTTCTCATTTTTTGTTAGTTTTTATGTAATAAAAGTTTTGATTTTTGATATTAAGACTTGAAAATGTAGTATTCAAATGAACATAAAAGAAAATTGGTTCAACTGATTCTTTTGAAACTTGGTACCTCGATAGAGAATTTTATTGCGAATATTTTGGTGCAATAAAATTTCATATGGACAAAGAATTAAACATTTTACAAAGTCAGATTGAAAAAAAAAATTCGACCCAAGTACAAACAAAATATATTACGAGATATTTTTAGTTTATAATAATTCAAAAGGATGATGTTTTATCGCCATTATATGTATTTTTCGACCTTGTATACGATGGTGTGAATTAAAATCCATGTGTATCAATAGTTTTCTAATTACTTTATTCTATTTTGAAAATTTAATATTTTCGGTTATTATATTATATACTTATTATTTTAACTCAATATTCAACGATGTTAGTGTGGCGCAATAGATAATGTGTTAGCAACACAATGCGACAGTGCTGGGTTCAAATCTAACCCATATTTCGCACTTTTTTAAACGTGACTGATTCTAGATGTGCCATAAAAATTATGTTAGTGCTTAAATGTTGATTTACGATAATTAGAGCCGCTTTATTTTATTTTATTATGATGTTCATATTTTATTGTAATTTGAAATTATTCATGGAGTATTCATTAGGTGTATGTGAATATATGAATTAAATTTCATTTTTCGTAAATGTATGTAAGAAAATAATTTATTGTCCAACATTTAAATTCAATTCTTTTAAAGTGATTATTATTACTGTGTATTAGTTGAAGTTCCGTTCAGAATCGTTTTATTGAAGAAATGATTTATCGTTTATTTTAAATTCAATATACCCATCAATAGTATCCCACCCTAGTTGTGAAAAACACCCTGACAAGCAAAGTACACACTTTTTTCAATGTGTTTTTTAAGGTGTTAATCATATTAGTAAGTTATATTTAACAGATTTTCTTGATACAATTGTTAAAACGTATAATATTTTTATTCTTATTTACATTCAGTATAAAATTCAATCTACAGGTTATGTTGTATAGTTTAACAATATGTTTTATTTGGTTGGCCATAAAGGATGAATTAATACAGAAGTCATTAATTAATGGTATTTCCCGATACATTTTTGTATTATTTCAATATGCTATGACAATGGTTATAAAAGTCCATAATCCACAATGGATTCCAAGATGTAATGGAATCTGTGTGGCAAATCATACATCGCCGATTGACATTCCTATTCTATTTGCTCACAGTTATTATATTTTGGTAATTAGTCGAGTATGATGCATGATTGCAATATTATATGAATTACTAAAAAAGAATTCAATTGCACACTTTCATTTAATTATCGTATAAATTGACAACAAGAGGGTGTGAGTGACATTTTTTTGTACTAGTCTAACTTTTTATGACGTGAATGACATTATTTAACATATTGAAATTCTTTTTAAATTACTACAATATTTTATTGTGTGTTATGATATCCCTGTATGACAAAAATTCATTGTAATCCAACTTTTTTAAAATATAATAGTAATTTTTCTAATATGATTACAGTTTTAAAATGTTGCTTATATTCATTTAACACAAGGGTTCTCAACCTGTTGAAGTCAGTGCCCTCTTTTTTACTATTGTATAATGTCACGCCCCGCCCTTTCACCACCGCTTTAAGATTGAATGTTATTTAATATAAGATATATATATTTATTAATATATATATTTTGTATAATATCCCAATAATATTTTGATTATTGAAGATAGCGTTGTTATACAATAATACCTGATCATCACATTCCTACCTACAAATAAAAATAATGTAAAATAAAATATAAATAATTAGAAACAATATTTTAATATTTCAAATATGGTTTTAAAATATTTTTTCACACCTACCCTGTAATTTTATCTTGCTTCTTTAGGGGTCACACCCTCCAGGTTGATAACCATTGATTTAACATACTGTACTCTTGGATACAATATACACACTAGCATATTATTTTTGAGTTGTACATTGAAATTTTCTTGTTTAACCTTTCAAATTCTTAGTTTCTTAACCAAGTGCATGCATATTACATAGAATGTAATCATTCAATATTTAATTTACTATTTTTATTACATAACTAAAAAAACAGAATTGTTTAAATAAAAAATTATATTATTTTAATATTTTGAGGAATTATATAATAATATTCAATTTAATTTAATTGTATCAAAATTTGCAAATAAATTATAGTAGAAAATACCCATTTTAGATTCTGAATGATAACAGAGAATCTTATGATTTTACAATGATGTTTATTTATTTATTCTTTTCTGTTTTTGAAACAATTTTTTGTATAGAAATACTTGACCAAAAGTTTCGATCAGTATCTCTGTAGATCCGGAATCACACCCAGATGGTACCGTAAAGAAGTAGTTTTTCCAATATTTCAATGCTTTTTCTAAAAACGTGGAAAATCTGTCGAAAAATTGACAAAAGTGGCAAAATTTACAATTACCGGAATTTCCTTAAAATTGAAAATTACTTCTTAACATAACTTCTAAAATAATGCAGCTAGGGACTTGAAGACTTGAAACTTTCACCAACTACTAAAAATAGTCACGAGAACATTTCATATAAATTTCAAAATGATATGATCAATTTTGAGTTAAGTATAGAATTTTGAACATTTTGGAAATTTCTCGTTTTTTTTTTTTTTTTTTTTGGTTTTTATGTAATATAATTTTTGTTTTTTGATATTAAGACTTGAAAATTTAATATGATCTCATTGAAATATACAGAGTGATTCAAAATTTTTGTTACAGAAATTTTATTATATAAATATTCAAAATAGAGTAAAATGTATAATACAAAAGTTTCTTTACTTGATGAAACTAAAATGATATGAAAATTTCATATCATATTTTTTAACTACCCCTAAGAAGTAGTTTTAGGGGTGATTTTTTGCAAATCAAATGGTAACCTATATATTTTTGACGACATAATATGAAGGTATTTTTATAAAAAAAAATTGTTTGTTGAAAAACATCAATTGATGCAAAACTCTAGGTTTTTGTGCAATTTAATGTTTTTAAAAATCGTATTTTGACTGCCTGGTGCTTGCGCAATTGCATTACATGCACTTGCATGCAAACTCTACCTTATCATATCCACTAGATGCAATATTACTAAAAACTTTAAATTGCTCTAGAAAAAACCTAGATTTTGCATCAATTGTTATTTTTGAACAAAAATTTATTTTAAATATATCTTCATATTATATTGTCAAAAGATATATAGGTTCTCTTTTGATTCTGAGAAGTTCACCCCTAAAACTACCCCTTAGGGGTAGTTAAAAAATATGAAATTTCCATATCATTTCAGGTTTCATTAAATAAAGGAACTTTTGTATTTTATATTTTACTCTATTTTGAATATTTATATGAAAAAATTGCTGTAACATAAATTTTGAGCCACCCTGTTTGTCTAATTAACCTGAAAAAATCTCGAAAATCATAATTCATTTTAGATTCTGAACGAAGTGAAGAAGCTTATGGTTATTACAATGATGTTTATTTATTTATTTATTTATTTATTTTTTCTATCTATGTAAACACTTTCGTATAGAAATACTTGTCCAAAAGTTTCGATGAGTAACTTTATAGATCCAAAATCGAACCCAAATGGTACTGTATGTAAACATTTTACAAGAGTTTGACTGAAAAAAATAAAATTGGAGAAAGTACAGACAAATTATTATGATATGTTTCTAATTAGCTGGTAGGTAATGTGTTTTCGCCATCTTATGTATTTTTCGATACTGAATACGCTGATGTGAATTAAAATCCACGTGCATCAATAGTTTTCTAATAATTTTATTCTACTTTGAAAATTCACTATTTTTGGTTACATTAAATACCTTTCATCAATATTCAGTGCTGTTAGTGTGGCGCAGTGGTTGACGCGTCAGTATTAAAATGCATCAGTACTGGGTTTGGATCTTACTCGGTTAACTAAATATTTTGCACTTTTTTTTAACCATGACTGACTAGAGATGTCACGTTAAACAGCACTAATTTTATATTATAGTGCATAAATGTTGATTTATGATATTAGAGATGCTTTGTTTTTATTTTATTGTGAATTATGTTTATATATTAGTGTAATTTGAAATTGTTTATGGCATATTCATTAGGTGTATGTGAATATATGAAAATCAACTTTTGTTTTTCATAAATGTTGTATGTAAAAAAATAATTTTTAGTTCAATTCTTCTAAACTGATAAGTTATTATTGTGTATTAGTTGAAGTTCTGCTCAGAATCGTTTCATTGGAGAAATGATTTATCGCTTCTTTAAAATTCAACACACGCGTCATGAGTATCCCACCAAAGGTGTGAAGTACACACTTTTTTAAATTTTTTTTTCATTTTGAAAAATTTGTATTAATGCCAAGTACCTATGAGATAAGTTTTTTTAAAGATTTATGAAGTATAATTTATTATTATAACTTATATAGTGTATATAACCTTTATATAGTTTATATATTTTATATAACATATAAATGCACACATGTAATGTTTATTATATATATGTTACTGTAAAAGACGTTACATTTTATATCAACATTATTTTCTAGTGATTGACGTTAATAGATAATAATGAATAATATATTCAGATTCATATCTGATGTTTTAAATGAATAATATCAATTTTCAATTCCAAACAATTAAATTTAAGTACTTATATTATTTATTGTAATAATTTGTTTCAAATTTTCTACCTGAGAACAGCAGTTGTTGCTTTGTTAATCAGGCCCACAGTTACATAAACATGCATGTTTATATATTTGTGATTAGACCTAACTGTTAATATCTTAACGACATAAGATTGATTCTCAATATTGTGTTGTTAACCTCAAATGATCTTTCATGCATCGTAATGTTTGTTGAAATAATTTTGTTCTATTTGAAAAATGTTATTGATAAACTAATTTGCTATGTAGTTTTGATCAAAATAGTTAATAAATAGGTACAAAGCTCCAAATGCTTGGAGGAACCCCTAAAATAAATGTCTTGATTTTTAAAATCAAATAAATGGCAGCTCTAGTCTCAATCACACAGTACTACTACTTAACTATTGTCAACCAACCTACTGCTATATGACTTCATGGCAGTAGCCCACACACTCTGGGCTGGATGAGATAAAATTGAATAAACCAGTCTAAGTTCCTTTCCAAAACACTCAATAGTTAAAATATTTTTGATCTGAAAAATGATTCTGAGTCAAAATAGTAATAAATACCTGTATACTGATTTGAAATTATTTTCTTAGTTTAATTATAAAAAAAATTATTCAAAAAAATTCAATTTTTAATGAAGTTGTAACTCACGTCATCTAATAAACATTTTTTTTATAAATTGATAGTATATACTAAGAAACATGTCTAGATTATATTTCCAAAATAACATGATCCTACTTACGAAACACAAAATTTTAATTTTAAACTGGTATTTATTGGCAGAAGTATACATAAACAATTAAAAAATATTTTTTATTTCATCTTAAACCATGTTATTTAATAGATATACTTATTTCATCAATTTAAGCCAAATAAAAATAATTGGATATTCTCCCTAAATCATAAAAGAAAAACTGTAAGAATTTAAAAAAATTAAACCTCTAAAGCAGGGGGTCTCCAACCTATGGCACGCGTGCCGGATTTGTCCCGCCAACGTTTTTGTACCAGCCCACCAAACTAAGTAATGTGGTTCATACCATTGTATTCAGAATCAAAAATACATTAGATGGCGAAAAAATATTACCACAATAAAAAAATATAACCAAATTATTATTTTTGAAATTACATTAAAAAACAATTTTCAATTTTATAAAAATTCGGGTAGTAGCATATTTTACCGTTTTTTGTCAATTTTTCGATAGATTTTCCTCGTTTTTGGAAAAAGTATTGATACATTTGAAAAATTACCTGTCGTAAGTAACATATAAGTGTGATTTCAGATCTATAAAGTTACTGATCGAAACTTTTGAACTAGTATTTCTATATTTATTTATTTATTTATTTATTTATTTATTTATTTATTATACAATACGGGCGTGAGCCCAATTTACATTTAATAATAATATAGTAAAGTTGCAAATGTGATAATAGATATAAGTGAAAATTATATGATTATATATATGAAATAGAAAAGAAGGGGTCTGAATTGGCAATTGACATGCAGCGCCGAAGTGGTTCATTTAAACTATAGTTAGTAGAGGAG
>JAIPRM010001443.1:24595-38094 GCA_025469315.1 Stegophylla sp. TES_Ste_2020
TTTTCGCATTTTTTTTTCTTTTATTATGAACTTCCTTTGTTCAGAATCGTTTTACTGAAGAAATGATTTATCATTTCTTTAAAATTTAATATGCCCGTCAAGAGAATACCACCCGTCGTGCGAAGTACACCCATCGTGCGAAGGATGTCCGGATTTTTTTCTATTTACAATTTTAATTACAAAATTATTAGTTTTCTTCAAACTACATAATTTATAATTGTATCTAGCCCAATAATGGTAATTAATAACTTAATAACAAATATTGAAGAATATTGATGATATTATGTTGCTCATACATCTTGGTTTTGTAATTTTTTAGAAAATTGGCTCTTTCCAATGAAAAGGTTACCAACCTCTGTTCTATTCTATATTTTTATTTACTTTACTTTATTTTGTCTTCTGTACACAACAAATACTTAATTCCTCTTTTTAAGAATTTCCGCTAACTCTTCTTTTCCCTGTTACTTACATCCTATGTTCCTTTCTTATTTTGTACTTATCATTCATACCCCAGGATTTTTCTTAATCTATGTGATGGTGATTTTTCTCTACTCAGTTGAAATTATGGCCATTGGGTTCTGTCCACATAATGACAATACTGATAGCACATTTCTATATTTCAAAAATATCAATTACAACTATAACAATTTTTACAAAAATGTACACTTACATTATATAATAAATCTGTGTATACTATAATTATACAAAACTAAATAATTATTAATATTTTTATAAACATTTCAGTTAAACTTAAATGAAGTATTGAGGTAATAAAAACTTTCAATCTATTAAACATTTTCAGACTTCGAGAACATGTATCAAATCCAATAAATCCTCCGATATTAGTATTTCCTGAAGGGACATGTATCAATAATACATCAGTAATGCAGTTCAAAAAAGGAAGTTTTGAAGTTGGTAGTGTGATTTACCCTGTGGCAATTAAGGTTAATAAATTAATTAAATTTTATTTTTATAGCTTTAAACTATATTGTAATATATTTTATACTTATATTATTTTAGTATGATCCAAGGTTTGGAGATGCATTTTGGAATAGTAGTAAATACTCAATGTTACAACATTTATATTTAATGATGACATCTTGGGCAATTGTTTGTGATGTGTGGTATTTACCTCCCATGTATCAGAATGAAAATGAATCTGGTGCTGATTTTGCAAATCGAGTAAAACGTGTAATTGCTGATCAAGGAGGTCTTGTTGACCTAGTATGGTATGAAAACTTATGAACTTTAGATACATTATTATGTAATATAAAAAAAAAAATGCGCTTGTGTATTTAAACAAAATATTTTACAGGGATGGTCAACTTAAACGTTACAAACCAAAAAAAGAATGGAAAGAAAGACAACAGGAAGAATTTAGTAAACGACTAAAAGTTGAATAACACAACTTAAAGTCTTTATTGTTTTATGCTCTATGGTTATCTCATATTACAACGAAGATTTGGATCACTTAATTATGTTTTGACAAAAACAATATGACCAATTCGTCAGAACAAAACCTAGTCTTACATTGAATCACCAAAATATTTAATATTTATATAAAGTTTAAATAATTAAGTAGATATTAACTGAATTATGTAATATTTATTTCGGTAACAGTAGATAAATATTAATTCTGTCTGTGATCTAAGTAAGCCTTTGAATAAGTTTTTTTTTAATGAAAATACCTAAATTTGAATATTGTTAATGTTGAATTTTTCTCATAGCTTCCATTCTCATTTTTAATTGCTTTTTTTGTATGATTCGTTCTTTCAAATATTGAACTTATATTTTACATTAATATTTATGTTAATTGCAAGGTTAATTTAGTTAGTTCTTAATTAGTTCTTTATACAACGTATATTTAATTACAGAATATACATCCGTATATATTTTATTTACATTTGTTTTGACATATTTGATGTTTTAAAAGTTGTACATTTTATTTATTTCTCCAGCATACTTTGAAAACTTGAAATTGAACAATTATTTTGACTAATGCAATATTCGGTGTAATTGATGTATTATTTTTTATATCAAATTCAAATTTAAATATTTTTATAAATATATATAATTTTAATATTATATAATTATTAAAATATATAGGGCTGTACTTATATAATAGTAATAAATCACTAATAATTATCATACTTGGTACATATTTGGTTAATTCTTCTTCCAAGCATGCTAATTATTATTTATTTTTATGACTTTTTTTTTTGTTTTTGGAAGTTAGGGTTTAGGTTAAGATTCTATGAAGTATAAAATCTGTTAGTGTCAAATGTAAATTTACTTATAACATATTAAATAATAAGAATTTAACTTATAATTTTTACTTAGCTTCCCTCAAATATTTAAATTATTTAATTTTCAAGTTGTTTTGTAGTGTGGAATTACAATGGTGGTTAGTAATTTTTGAAAAATTATTTTATTTAAAATTATATATTAATAGGCTTTGCAATTTTTAGGGTGGGGCGCCAGTCAAAATATTATCAATTGACACGAGTCAAATAAAAATTACCAATTTTTGTTTATATACTGTCATAACATTGGCTGCACTGCATTCATTATTTATATAGTTGATTTTGTTTTAGTATTTTACTTTGGATTTTCAGTTAGACTCAGAATATTTATATTTAACATAAATAATTTCTTATTAATATATTATGACCAACCAAAAACTCAACTCTAATAATTCAACTATAAAAAAAGATTCATATTATCAACATGAATCTTTTTTTATACTTAACATTAGAATATTAGTTTCCAAGAAATGTTTTCTTTAAGTTTAATGAAGTTTTAATGGTTAAATAACGATAAATATGTGAAATATTACATATGTATAAAAAAAATTAAATCCATAGTTCAATTAAAAAATAATAATAATAAATATTTTTGTATAAAAGGTAGAAAAATGATATGCTTACTTTTATCAAACATAGATTGGAATAACTTTTTAAAGTCGTGTCCACACCAGAGAAACATTTGTCGGAAACACTTGTTTTCGACATTGTTGTCGACAAACTTATAGAGTATGTTTTTAAAATATTGTTGATGACATTGTCGCCGAAAAATTTTTGCTATCAACCGAGTAGCGGTAAACTTCAAAAGATGTTTATCAACAATGTCGTTGACAATGTTTTTAAAGTTTTGTCAGTTACATTGTCAGAAACATTTTGTCGCCGACATTGGCGACAAATGTTTCTTGGTGTGGACGCGGCTTAAGAGGCAACTCACTTATCAACTATATATTTTAATTGTTAAATTTATTAATTTTTTGATGTTATGTACCATAGAAGTTATTATTGTGTGTATCCATAAAACTGTTGACACTACAGAGTTATTACAATGAGACTGGTTCTAAAAATAAATATATTTCTTGCTTAAGACTATGCATTTTGTACAAATGTGTCTATTATAAAATAAATAGTATAATGAACAGGGTGAAATAAAGATTTTTAAATATTATATTTTATTGCTAGTAAATGACAAGTTATCATATATTTGTGTAACATTATTGTTGTAAATAAACAAAATATATTTTTTTATTAAAAATTAATGATTTCAAAGATTTTTTAATACAGAAGACTTTTTTTTTTTTTTAACACTTATTGATGTTTGTGTAATTTCCATTGTAGTTGTACAGTCAATATATTTTTTTTTTATAGAAACTATTTTATCTTCTTTTTTTCCCTCCTGTTTTGTGCATTTTGAGTTTAATCCATCATGTTCATCAGGAAAACTTAAAATATATAAAATTTCATCAATAGGACTCATACAAAAAATAATAAAAAAATTTTAGTTACCTCATACTGAACTGTTCAATGAGGGGAGATGAATATAATTCATACAAATTAATATTTTCTTCGCATAAATTAGTAGGTTGCTGTAGTATATTCATTAAAAAATTGTCTTTCTCAAAAGTCTCAGTTTTAATATTTTCTAAGCACAAAAAGAATAAAAATTCTTTAAAGGACCATAAAACGAAAAATTTGTACTTTAGCTTTAAGCATAGAATAGTTATATAAAAATAATGGTACTGAAATGAATTGTTTATGATTCACCATTTCCTAGTTATGAGCATTTAAAACATTGCGTGTGACGTCACAGATTCTATTACGTGGTGGCAGCGGCAGTTGCAGCCACCATACGCAACAAGTGCTTGATATTTTACGAATTACCATAGACTTATATTATAGTATTTTATTTATTTTAAATGTAGATAAATACATAATATTCTGACACAGCCATTCGATTGGATAATGTATTATTAAAATGTATAAATATCTTCATAAATATAATACACCAACCATATTATTTTTGTTTATGGGTTTGTATTATTTCACTATTTTAGAAACATAGTGAATGTGGTATCTATTATTTATGTGTGTTACTGATTGAATTACCTAATTTTAGATTCTGAACAAAGTGAAGAAGTTTATGTTTTTACAATGATGTTTATTTTTATTTTTTTTCTCTTTTTGAAAACACTTTATCATATAGAAATACTTGTCCTAAAGTTTCGATCGGTATCTCTATAGAACCGTTATCGTACTCAGATGGTACTTTTAAGAGGTGATTTTTCCAATCTCTCAATACTTTTTCCAAAAAAGGGGGGAAAAATTGACAAAAAACGACAAAATATGCAATTTTTGTAAAATTAAAAATTACTTTTTGACATAACTTCTAAAATAATGCAGCTAGGGACTTGAAATTTTCACCAACCACTAAAAATAGTTACAAGAACATTTCATAAAAATTTCAAAATGATTTGATCAATTTTGAGTTAAGTACAGCATTTTGAAAATTTCTCATTTTTGTTAGTTTTTATGTGATAAAATTTTTGATTTTTGATATTAAGACTTGAAAATTTAATATGATCTCACCGACATATGTATCTAACTAAGCTGAAAAAATCTCAAAAATTGTTAATCAACTTTTTTTATTATACCTGTTTGAAGTTAAAATTTCGACGAAATCCATTAGTTTTATCTACAATTACGCACTTGCTAAAGTGTATGCTAATACATATAGGAAAATTGGCCTAACCTATTGTTTTGAAATTTGGTGCATAGATAGAAAATTTCATTGTGAATATTTTGGTGCAATAAAATTTCTTATGGACTAATAATACAAGCGTTTGATTGAAAAAAAATCGGAGAAAATACAGAAAAATATTAGGAGATATCTAAAGATTATAAACACGTGATTGCTGAAGGTTGAAAATATTTAAATGCATCTTATGTATTTTTCGACGCTGAATGAATACGATGGTGTGAATTAAAATCCACGCGCAACAATAGTTTTTAAACTATTTTATTCCATTTTGAAAATTTAATATTTTCGGTTATTATACTTAATACCTACTATTTCACATACAAGGTCAAGTAATGTTTTGTAGCGTAATGGAAACGGAACCGGCCTATCACGCGCCATTACCCGAGTTCGATTCCAGCCCGGCACTCTGAATTAATTTTTTTTCTTATATTATTAACTTCCTTCGTTCACAATCGTTTTATTGAAGAAATGCTTTATCGTTTCTTTAAAATTCAATACACCCGTCAAGTGAATCCCACTCGACGTGCGAAAAACACCCTGACGAGCGAAGTATACACTTTTTTTTTTTATAAATGGCCCTTCAACTATATAATTTTGAACCTACAGTGGATGATTTAGATATTAAATCACCCCACTGTTCACTAAAAAAAAACACTGGATATCGGGATTGTTAAGACTTTATCAATAAACAAGAGTCTGTAAATATTATGGTAACATTTATTTGTCCCTTATACTTCCTGGTTAGAAAATTACTAAATCTATTTATTATAGCTCATACCTTTATCATAATTTTTCAATAATTGAAAAAAAATATTGAAATTGCTAAATTCACTTTTAGATTCTGAGTGGAGTGGAAAAGCTATAGTGATTTTACAATTATATATGTTTATTTATTTTTCTCTTTTTCTTTCTTATTTATTTTTATGGAAACACTTTTTTTGCAGAAATACTTTTTCAAAATTTCCATACAGCTAGTTTTTTGATCAGAATTTACATTGTGATGATAATGTTGAAAGCGAATTTTTCAAAAGTCTCGATACTTTTTCCAAAAATAATTAATAAGTAACTGCCGAAAATTGGTAAAAACAACTTTTTTTTTTTAGGACAATTAGAAAAATTGTTGATAATTTTAGAATTTTGAATTACTTTGTTTTTTATATGGTTTTTAATTAATATCGACTTTCATTATAATACATGCCAATAAATAATACTGTGTCCATACATTTTTGAAAATGACCAGATATATAATAATAATATAATAATATATTATACAGTATTCAACATTTTATAAGTAAATATTTGATTATTATGAAAAACAAGGTTTCATGTTTGTTATAAAGTTAGAATTTTTATAATAGGGTGGTAATACAAGATATTATGTAGAAGGTGGAGCTCCCTACTACCAAACTTTTATTTAAATCTTTAAGTGTTTTCCACACATTTTTAAAATCGCCTCCTCTGTAATTTTGTTCTTGATCCGACCCTGAAGTATTCTATATGTAAATGATATTTTTAACACTAAAATAATTATGCCAATTGAAAGATTTTCGAGAAAAAGGTTCTTTTTAATTATTTGCATAATCCTTAAACACTCCAAACATTGAGTTCTTAGTCCATTTTTAATGTTGGAACAAATATTATGCATTACTGCCTTGTTTAGTGTATGGCCGCCACCACGGCGAATCTGTGACGTCATGCATAATGTTTTAAATACTCATAACAGTCATAACTAACGAACAGAGAGTCGTAAATAATTAGAAACGGTATCATTATTTTTATTATAGTTAATATATTTTAAAATGAAAAATAAAAAATAAATTTTGAGTTGTATGGTCTTTTAATGTAAATTAATTTATTATAAATTTACTTACTATTTGTAATGTTTCTTCCTTCTAATACATATTCGTCAATTTCAGAATCTTTTTTTTTTATGATGTTGAACAAAGCATCTTGACTTTTTTTTAAATTTTGGATCAAATATAAAAGTGGAAGAGTAATATGTGAATAAAACTACAGATATAATATATAATATTAAAATAATTGTATATTAATTAATAATGAGTCTCTACAGGGTGTCCCGTCGAATGATTCACAATGTGCAAATCCTTGATGGACACCCTGTATATCTAAAAATTAAAACCTAAATTATTTAACTCATTGAGTGCCACTATGTTTATGATATGCATTGAGTAGGTTTCTGCGCCAAAACTAAGTCCCGTCAACTACTTGCCAATATCGGCTCCCGCCATGCTAGTTTTACCATTACTATTAAAACCTGTATTTTCCATATGATTTTTTGGATAATAATATGGATATTGGTTAGTCTACATAATAATATTAATAAGTGTGTTGTAATAACATAGACAATGCACCCGGTATATTTAAAGATAAAACTAAATATTGATTTTATAACTTTAAAAGTAAATATTGTTGGTAAAAACAGTATGTCTAATATAGTCATAGACATTTTGATAATTAAAGTCTATGAATATAGTGTGTAGTAGCAACATAGATTGGGTCCATGAAAATTACTTATATTCCAGCTAAAAATAGCTTTAAGCAAAATCCAAATATACCATTTAAATCAAGAAATCCTACTGAATAATCATATATAAAAATCAAAACAGTGCCCATAAAGACACATATGTTGCATGTGAACTATGTAGCACTCAACAAAAATTTTTTTTTTAATTATTTGATCTTTCTGATCATTCATTTTAAAGTTTCAATATTATTTTTGGTTCTAAGTGTAGTAAAAATGTGCCTTTATAATGAAGTTTGTTATTATTTTTTTTTTTTTTGTGTTATCACTTTAGATAGAAGTAACTCTTGTTCAAGTTTCTTACATCAACTTTTTTGTATCAGAAATCGGTTTCAATAATACTTAGAGATTTATTTCAAAATTTTTAGTATAAGTAAAAATGGCAAAAAATGAATAAATAAGATTTTTATCGATTTTAGTACTTAAGACAGAACTTCAAAACTAATAGGACAAGAAACTTGAAATATTCGCCCATTACCAATCAACAATAGTGTAATACAGACAAAAATACTTTTGGAATAAATATAGAATTTTGGAATTATGTTGTTTTTTGAAAGTTTAAATATAATTAACTTTAAATTCTTAATAAATATCATAAATTGTAAGTCACCTTTTAGATTCTGAGCAGAACAAAGAAGTTAGTATTTTTACAATGATTTTTCTATTTTTATGTGTATACAATTTTGTAAAAAAATACTTTTCCAAACGTTTTGACAAGCAACTTTTGAAATGAAAATTTGTCTCTATATGGTACTTATCAGAGGTATTTTTTCAAAATTCTCAATAGTTTTCTCAAAATTTGATATAAAAAGACTTGGAAACTTTTTTTTTTTTATAATCCAAACCTAATGAAAATTTAAATATAGACAGACAATATGAGACATATTTTGGTGCAAGAAAATTATGAGTATGTAAAAAAAAAATTTGGAAACTTTTTTCTTAGATAATAGTGAAATTTAAAAATGGCAGAGTAAAAAATAATTTTTTTCTAGTTGTAATAACAAACATTATAATTTGTTAAGTAATTGTCTTGAATAAACTGAAGCTTTGCTCAGAATTGTCTTATTGAGGAAATTATATAACATGTCTTTAACATTCAATACTACTATAGTGAAGAATACTCATGGTGCCAAGTTCATACTTTACTTTTATATATATTATAGGTAACTTGTTTACAATAATATTACAATTCAAATAAAAATTTACCAAATGATAGCAAATTTATTTTTCTCATTATTATGTAACATTTTAAATTTATTGTTTTTAGGGAGATTTTTATACAAACCTACTTATAATTGTAATAACTTTAAACTATATAAGCTTTACATTTCAAAACCTGGCAAAATTACACAAATATTGAAATGGACATAGATAATTCTTTTATTTAATCACAATCACTTAAAATATTCATGTAAAACTGACAATTGTTAATTGAATCTCTGCTCAGAATCGTTTAATTGAAGAACTTTTAAACTCAACACATTCACCAAGTGTATCCTACCCAAGGAGCAAAGAATATTCAAGGCTGGGCAGTAATTGGTTATATATACCAAAATTTCGTAATTGAGTTACAACTTGTAATTAGTTAGTGAATCATTAGATAACTTTTAATTATAACTCATTTAAATTTTAACTGCAACTTCAAGTGAATGATATTTGTATCTATAGTTACATTTCTAAAAATTATAGAAAATTTTCTTTTTTACAAAAAGATTTACGGCATAGTTTTTTTTTTTTTTTTATCTCTACTCTAAATTTTAATAAAATTGCTGTAAGGAATTATTCAAATAAAATAAATATCAACTATTTTGACAAATATTAATAAAAAAGTAACAAATTACATTTATATTTAAAAAAATTTAAACCAATATTACTACTGATTATTTGTACTATTTTCATCTAGTAACTAAATCTGAACATATTTTATATATACTACAAGTAATTTTTTAATAATTAAATTGAATTAATTTTCTATGTAAAATATGTTAACATATGTTTTATAATTGTAATGAATTAAAATTTAGTATTGAAAAAGATTTATATTGAAGAATAAACATAAATTAAAAGTAACTATTAAATTTAAATGTAATTAAGTTACTGTAACTGGTTACAAATTCTTTTAATAATTTTTATCTTGATTCAAGTAATCAAGTAATATCCCTGGGAATACCCATGGAGTAATGTGTACCGGTTTATTTTTCTAGAATTTAAAAAATAAATTATACTTTACTAAATACTTACAGAATCAGCATCATTTAATTTTAATTCTAATTCTAATTTGAATGGAGGAAAATCTTCTGATAGAGTAATTGTCATATCTGTCTTTACATTCATTTTTTGTGCATAAAAATTATAATCTATATTTTTAACTTCTTCAATATTTGTCAAGAACTCTACAAGTTCTACAACATCAACTTCAATCATTTCATTTTTTGCCTGTAAACAAAGGAAATAAAAGTTTTATAGATTTATTTATAATTGTATCGGATGACACATTACATCTCGTACAAATGATTATTCAATTAATTACCTGTACTACTTATTAAATAGAAATCGATAGAATACATTAAAAATACTTTTAATTTTAATAATTGATGAAAATTCCAAATTTCCATCTTCTATTTGGAATTTCATCAAAATAGCTAAAACTATAAATTGTATTGTTTATAAGTTATAATTTGTACACATAAGTTTTTGTTATTTCCATATGCAATGAAAAACTACTAATAAATATCTCATAAGTATCAATTACATATAATTTATAACCTATAGAGGGCAGACACAGATCCATGGGTGATTGAGATCATAAACATTTATAAAATTAATCATTGTAAGACCATTAAATTTCAATAGAAAATGTAGATTCTTATGATTTTTGTAGTCATTTAAACCAGCATTTACAGTTATATAACTTAAACAAGTTTAAGCATAATGTACTAGGTGTATAATTATAAACATTTAACATACATGGTACAGACAAAAGTATTAAACATGGGCAGAATTGTGCTTAGGTGGGTGCGATAGGTGTATATGTACCGGGCCGCGTATTTCTGATGGCTAATTGATTTGGGGCATAGTCACCCGAAATCAGTGAAATTCTGTAACTCATGTCATTTTACGTTCCCCATACTATTGTGAGCAATACTTATAAAATATATATTATAATATTGCCAGGAAATAATAAATGTTCTCTTTATACTACCAAAATTGTCCCACCGAATGTTTTGTCTTCTCGAACGCGTTGGAAGACAAATATGGTTAGGTGATTAGGCATGACAAAAATACCATAAATTACTTAATATAAATAGAATTAAAGAAAAATAAACCTTGGGATGTTTTTTTTATAAAAAGTTGAAATAGGAAATTAGTAGACTTTGCAAAAATGGCGATTGAGCAAGTCGTTGGAGACTTTTTTCAAAATATGATTATAGTAGACACCAAAGTAAAAAAAAATTACCAAATGAATTTCAACTACCAGTAACACCTAGTAAATAAATTCAGATGGTAATATTATGAGAACTGTAATATCCATAAATGATTAAGAAGAAGATAAAATAACCTTATAATTTGATAAAAAACACATTGATGAAATCACTGTAAATTTAAACACAGAATTTCAAAGAATTAGTACATTAACTGCTCATAAGCTTGTATGCATTAAAAACATTACATAGTTTTAGTTTAAAATTATCTAAAATCAACATCCCTGAAGAAGCCTTACTTTTTTCGCTTTAATAAGTACTAAATGGAAAATACGACAAGCACGCGTGCAGCTAACTACAATCTCAAGAAGAAAGCATCAAACATTTTGTTCCAAAAGAATATAATCTGGTAGACCAAATAACAATTCAGCTACCATGGGAACTCAAAAAAAAAAAAAAAAGAAATTTATCCCAAAATATTTTAAAAAACCAGCTAATGCAAAAAGTCATTAAAAATATATCTGTATTTTTAAATAAATATAATGCTATAATCTTTATGTGGTTATTAATTACTATTACTATTAATTATATTATTTATAATTATTAATTTTTAAAAGTTGTGCTTGTGAGTAATAAGTAGGTATATAAAAAAAATTTTCAATTCAACTTTTTACAAAAAAACATCCTAAAATGTATTTTTATTTAATTCTATTTGCATTAAGTAATTTATAAACTTATAGTTATTGTATCATGCCTAATCACCCAACCATACTTTTCTTCCAACGCGTTCGAGAAGACAAAATGTTCGATGCGACGATTTTGGTATTATAATGGGAACATTTATAATTTAATGGCAATATTATAACGTATTTTTAATAAATATTGCTCATAATAGTATAGCGAACGTAAAATGATTAGTTACAGAGTTTCACGGATATTGGGAGATATTAAAAATGTAATGACCACAATAGTACAGGGAACATAAAACGATGAGTTACGGAATCTCACGATTTCAGGCGACTATGCTCCAAATCAGAAAGCCTCCGGAAATATGTTACCGGACCTCATTATAACAGAAGTGCCAAAATCTATTCCATAATCTGCATGATAATTTTTAAATTAACTATCAAAATTTCTAAATTTAGAACACTTATTGATTTCTGAATATTTGCATATATTTTCCGAGGTCCAGAATACTTGTGAACTTACATCAGACATTTGGTTATATTCATTGTAGTTAAGTACTCATTGAAATATTAAAATTTAAAGAATATGAATTCATAACTGTTATACTATACATATATTCTCACTCACACATTCAGGGTGATCCACGAAACTCACTTAATCTCTTTTTAAAAATATTTGAATTTTAGACTCTAAACGAAATGAAAAAGCTAGTGTTTTACAATCATGTTTATTTTTTATTTTTTTTAATGTATACACGTTTTCGTGTAGAAATACTTATTAAACAGTGCCAATCAACAATTTTTTAAAATATTCAATTATTTTCTCAAATTTTAGAAAACCTAACCAGAATTTGATCAAAAAAAACTCAGAAATCATAATTTTTTGATCCAAACTTTATGAGAATTTAAACATAGATAGACAATTATTTGAAAAAAATTTTGAATTTTGAAAATAGTATTTTAACATATTTTTTTCTATGTATTAAAAATTTTCTATAATAATAATATACCAAAGTACCTATAACATAAATTAGGATGAATACATTTACTTTACCGAGTATACTGAAGAAAATAAAGATTCGTGTATTTCTTTGGAATACAACTGCTTCATATTAGTAAAATAAAAAATGAAGAAATCCTTTTTTTTATCAAATTGAAAAAACATAATAGAATTATTAAATTTTTTCTTTGTTGACACCCACATATTATATAAAATCAATATTTTAATATAAACATAAAAATTAAAATCGGGTTCTACAATACAAACACCTATATTAAGTATATATTACATTCCTCAATATATTTGAACTATAGTGCAGCGAAAGCGTTTGCGATTCTTATCAGTTTATCACGGTATGGATAAATGTCCAGTATCTAATCAATTTATATTATTCAAGGTGGATTGATATGGTGAACCAAGGTGGATTGATAGATCCACATAGATATTGTTTAATTTTAGATTCTGAACGAAGTGAAGAAGCTTTTGATTTTACAATGATGTTTATTTTTTTTATTTTTTTTTTTCTCTTTCTGTGAACACTTTTTCGTATAGAAATACTTGTCCGAAAGTTTCGATCAGTATCTCTATAGAACTGGAATCACACCCAGATGGTACTTTGAAGAGGTCATTTTTCCAATTTCTCAATACTTTTTCCAAGCGCGGTTGAAAACTGTCGAAAAATTAACGAAAAACGGCAAAATATGCAGTTACCGGCATTTTCGTAAAATTTAAAATTTCTTTTTACCATAACTTCTACAATAATGGAGCTAGAAACTTGAGACTTTCACCAA
>JAIPRM010001444.1:0-38062 GCA_025469315.1 Stegophylla sp. TES_Ste_2020
ATTTTGGGTAGTTTTTTCCAAAAAAAAAACATTGAAGAATTGAGAAATTCAAAAAATGACCTCTCCAAAGTATAATCTAGAGGAGGCGAATCGAGTTTCAAAAAGTTATTGATCGAAACTTTTGGACAAGTATTTCCATACGAAAAGTTGTACACAGAAAAAATAAAAAATAAAAAAAAATAAAAAAATAAAAATAAATAAAATAAACATCATTGTAAAAACACTAGCTTCTTCACTTCATTCATAATCTAAAAATTACATAAAAATTTAATAAAAACTAACTGAATGCATCTTTATTACTTTCGTTCGACAGAATATAGTTAATAAAATTAACTTTGTTTGACGTTCGTGACAAGTATTACTTTCGTTATTACTCCCGCATATTACGTGTGACTTCGGGTTATAGTATTTTGTCGTACGTACATTTAATTTAGTATGAGCATAAAATATATAACTATGTCTTATATGCATAGCGTCAAGTACGTTATTTCATAATCGATTACATTAGAGTTTAAATAATTCCAAAAGTCCAAAACTTCTGAGTAGAAATTATGTATGAAAATATGAGCTTAAATGTTAATACTTTTAACAGCTTAAAATTGTTGTACACGTTTATGGAGGTCACCTCGATATCGTATTAAGTAGTCTGATAATAGTGTTGGTTTGAATATTTAATTTCAAATAAATGTAGAATATTCTAACTATTGAGATAAGTTCCAACTAACTTGAGCCCGTAATCCATACTTCAGAGTTTCGATTAATATGATATTAAACTGAAATTGAGGTCTTTTTATTATTTTTTTTTTAATAGTTACCAGTATATATATATATATATATAATATGCAATTTAGTAGTTACATTATTAATCAATTAATCATTTTAATGTCATCAATATTTTATAAATAATATATATTTTTATATACTAAGTGTCTCTTATAACTTTTGACTCAATGTTTTAATGAAAACATAAATATCAAAATTATTAAAATAAGTGTGTTCTTTTAGAATATTGAGTCAAAATAAGGGTAACTATTTAGAATACATAAATATATATATATATATTTATATATACAAATATGTAATATATAACTTATAAAAACATGGATGAAAATAATAGGTGTTAAAAATTATTTTAATGTGAGGCACCTATATGTGTACATATATATTTATTTTTTACATATAATTATAAGTCATGAATTTGAATATTAATTTAAATTTATATTGCATTTAGATAAAATTTCATTTACAATTGGCATTATTGTTGTTATTATTATTTATTTATTTTTCTAAAAAGTCCATACATTTAAATGTGAATTATTTTAAGACGTGTGTTTTTATTAAAATAAATTCATAATTTTATTTAGAAACGTTTTCTTGAATGAAAATATAAAACGCTCAACATGTTGTTAAGAGTTTTAAATTTATTTCGTGGGGTGTCTGAAACTAACGAATTTTCTCTACTCTAAACATTTATATGTTATAAGAAAAAAAAAATATATATATACATACCTATAAATAATAATTTTTGCTTTCACATTATTCACTCATCTAACTAAAATAACGAAATACACAAAACGCAGTAATGGATGTATGCGTTTTATATAAATAGTCGTAATAATATAGTGAGAAACTAGTTTAATGTGGTCAGTGATAAACCACAATTGAAATATAAGTCAAATTGGGGGATGTTAATTTATGTCAATAAAGCAGCAGTGAGAGGCTCTTCCCTAGTTCCCTCATCCTTCCCATTCATTTGTAATTTATTTATTTATTTTGTGTTATTCTTTTTATGTACTATACTTTTTTTTTTTAATTGGTAAATATTATAATGAATAAATGAGTATTTCACAATTTCTCGTTTATTGATATATTTATTTTTATTTTTACAAGTTATAAGCAATTTGTATCAATAGACACATTGAGAATATGCGGTAAATGATATAGTATCATAAAACTTTGATAAAAAAAGCCACAAGAAGATCCATTGATGGCACTTTCTAACGTTTATTGATATATCATTGCATTAAATGTCAATTATTTCTAAATTAGAAAATCTCAGTTCATAAACTTGTCCTGAACCTCATAGCAAAACGAAACAACTTGAACGGTGTCACACCGAAACAAAATCATTGGTCAGCGGTTAGTGACGCGGGCATCGAAGTCAGAATAAACCCAATGAAAATGATTTAAAATTGGGGTTGTTTATAAAAACAACTTGGAACGCAAGTAACCCCCCTCCCCCCGAATGGCTCCCATCACGATAGTTGAAATTCGTTAATATTCTCCATGCGAATTTCTTATGCAAATTTTACATAAAATTTCGTACTTGAACGTCGTTCAGACTTCGTGGAGCGTGACGTCACGGATTAACCGTAAAACGTGGATATTTTATGAACGTTGACCGCAATGAAAAATTTTATTTATTTTTTCCACACACACTTTTACAAAATGGCCGAGAGATTATTTGGGAATAAAACGAAAATAAAATTTGGAACGCTTATATACGTAGTACTATGCGGCGGAGCAGCATTACGCGAAACATAATCGTTTTTGTTTAACACGAAACGAACACGCACTAAAATGCGTCGTAAACCGTATCGTTCGGTTTAAGTGCATGTCGATGTTCGTCGCGATTGGCCGTTTAATGTCCCAAAAATGGTTACGTACGCATATAGTTATTCTAATATTAATTCGCGGCGGTTTTCGACTCGTGCGCGCGCGTTCGTTCCGACATGACGTCGTCCCGCCAATAAAACATTCTGCCACACCTCGAGGTGCGAATCGATTTCAGCTAGACCAGTCGGTTCGTCGATCCAGGCCTGCCTTGATCTTCTGTCTAATCGCACATTCCTTGATCTCGAGGTCCAAGGGCTTTACTCCCGCAAGAACCTGGAGTGCGTCCGTAGAGACAGTACGGTACGCTCCCGTCATTGCCAGCAGGGGTCGCCGCTGCATACTCCCCAGCTTTTTAATAGCCTTGGATGTGAGGAGGCCTTTCTCCCATATACGTGCCGCGTATGTCACACGTGGGAGAAATACTGCTTTATACAGTATCCTAGCAGTTTGCTGACTTAAGCCCCAATTAGCCGAGGTCTTTCCTCTCAATCTCGTGTACATCTCATCGGATCTTTCTGCGAGGGCGCAAATGTGGTCCCAGAAAGTCCTCTTGTAGTCCAATAATAAGCCCAAATATTTAACCGGACTGAGAGCTTGTACAATCAAATCTGCCGATGTTCCGAAAGGGACAAAAAACTGTGGCTTTAGGCCTCCTCGGACGGACATTACCTATGTCTTGGTCACTGAGAATTCGAGACCGCGACGACGAGTCCACGAGATCACCTGGTCAAGTGTCCGCTGGGCTCGCGCCACGGCCGTCTCTTTCCTAGCAGCCCCAACTAATAACACCAGGTCATCCGCGTAGGATACCAGTTTGACCTGAGTCTCGACTGGTAATTCAAGTACTGCCCTCATCGCAACTTTCCAGAGAGTTGGACCCAGTTGCGTTCCCCGTGGGCACCATTTCGTCAAAATCTTTTCGGATGTTTGACCTTCCAGGGTTAACTTGCTTTCCTGCTGATCAGGTATGATTTGATCATTTTTATTACTGCCCTGGACCCCCAGACAGTACGGCCCGCCTGTGTCAGCACGAAGGTATTTAGAAACTCTTCGGCTGTATCCCTAGGGTTTCGCGTGCTTGTACCATCGTTGTAATCAGTAAGATTTTAATGTACGTAATTTATATACGTATGTGTGTGTACATATACGTATGTACATCGTGTCACCGTAAATGTGAGACAATAAAATTATTATTGTTGTTTAATGTTTTTCATGTTAAGCGTTATTCAATTGCTAATATTAATTATTCATGTTAACCACGAATTATACAGAATACGGACGTGAATAATGTAATAAAATTATGTCGGTAGGGGTGTGAAGTGACTTGATTTTTTTTTTTATTAATGAAAATATTTAACCTCAATCTTTTAGTTTATAGAAACGTTTTACCCGAGCAGTATAATTATGTTGGTACTACATAATTATATGATGTATAATTGAGGTATATTAGTTAGTGATTATCTATAGTGGTCGTAAGTAAATAAATTTTAATGATTTTATTATATTATTCTTAAATGTATGCAAAAGGGGCGAACCATGACTGATTAAACATTTGCTATATGGTTAGTGGCGTATTCAAGGTTGTCAAGAACTGATTTAAAGACGAATTTTAGCAATATAAACAAGAATTAATCGTTTGAACTTCTTACTTGTTTATTACTTATTTATACTTATAAAAATGTTAGTTCAACGCTTAATATTATATTCTGAATACATTTTTTTTTTTTAGTTGGACGAAGCAATAGTATAGATGTAATTATAGTCATTGTGACCACTAACGTTTTCAAAGGTTTCAGTTTTTGGATTAAACAGAAGTTTAATACAAATTTATCAATATTGTTCGCCGGTTATTAAAATCCAGCAAATTCTCAGCGGTTTACTGTTTCTGTCACTTAATCGGTTTTTGAAAATGATTTTATCGTTTACGGTTTAAACACTTTTTCGTTTTATTTGTAATTTTCAAGTGTCTTTTTGTACATGCCACAGTCGTTTTTATATTCTTTTCTAATCGCCATTTCGTGACAATTTAAATCCCTTAAAATTACTTCTTGAAATAGTTTACCCGCGCAAGATCGACGTTGTCTCGATCGAACCGCTCGTTCGGGGACTACAAAGGGTCAAAGGATACAATTAATAATTACGAACGCCAACTAACTGTACAGGAAATTCCGATCACGTGTACGCCATTTAAACGTCTTCATCTACGTCCACCGTCGCCCCCACCCCCCACCACCACGGTGGAAAGTTCAATTGGGTTTGTGAAACAAATTGGGCACAAACGCGATACGTTTGTTTTGAATACAAACTTCTCTCCGCGTATAAGGTATACACACCATATCGATATGACGACGATAATGCGGAATTGGTTTACTGTTTTTGCCCCCTCCCCTTCCGCCCACACACACACACACCGGTAAGATATGTAAACACGTAAAATAGCGTGTTCGCACCGCACAGAACGTTTTGGTGAACCGTTTTTTCCCCCCACCCTCGTGGTAATTCGCGTCCCGACCACGTTTTGGGAATACGACTTAACACGGAACGGTGTCTAATAACGTCATAAACGGTCGTTATCTATATATTCTAATATACCCTATATAACTATAATGATTTATACGCGATACCCCCGTTACACCGTAATCTATACCAGATTTAATTACCCCCCCGTACACCCTCTCGTCCGGGTAACCGTCGAGAAATTAGTATTGATACGGAGACGATAACACCCTTTCTCATCCATTCCTACATTTTTTTCGTGTTTAAATTAAACGATCTATTTTCAAAATCATGTCGGCTATTATTTTTGTATCAGCTCTCTGTTCTAAACATCATCTTTTCATTCTATAAATCTTTTTTAGAATCTGAACGGAGTGAAGAAGCTAGTGTTTTTACTATAATGTTTATTTTTATTTTTTTTTTCTGTGTACAAATTTTCGTACGGAAATACATGTCCAAAAGTTTCGATCAGCAACTTTTTGAATCAGATTCGCTTCTAGATGGTACTTTAAAGAAGTCATTTTTTGAATTTCTCAATTCTTCAACTTTTTTTTTTGAAAAAAACTACCCAAAATTTGACAAAAACTACTCGGAAACTATCATTTTTTTGATCCGAACTATATAAAAATTTAATCATAGATAGAAAATAATATAAGAAAGATTTTGGCGCAAGAAAATTTTGGTAATGTGAAAAAACAATTTTGGAAATTGTTCTTACATATTTTTTCTCATTTATTTTTTATATTATTAACTTTCTTCGTTCAGAATCGTTATATTGAAGAAATGATCGATCTTTTCTTTAAAATTCAATACACCCGTCAAGAGAATCCTACCCAACGTGCGAAGAACACCCCCCGACGAGCGAAGTACACGCTTTTTTTTCGTCGATATTACCCGATAAAGGGTTAAAGTGATATGAATATCGTTTATGTTTAGGGTAAAACATTTTTCCTGATGAAAGCAGGCGTCTTTTTCAGCAGCATTTAATAAGATAAATAACGAGTAGTATAATAATAATATAATCTTTGGCGTCGGCAACGTCTTGTAATGACTTTTGAAAGAAATTCCATAGTTCTAACACTACAGTCATTACTGAGTTGTGTCATGATCGCTGGGGTGGATTTAGAAAAATGGGAAAGCTCCCCTGAAACAAACCCCGTATGCACACTCTTGTTGATTATCCATTATTTTTACAAAATATCTCGCAGTACAAAAAACGCGTTTCAACTCTTAGAAATCTACCCAAGTTTTTGTCGATTTAATTGTACAAGCCTATACCCAGAGTATAATAATAAAGAGAAATATCACAAATAAATCATAATATTATGTATAACCCTAATTTCCTGTTCTCGTATAAATCGACTTGTAATTAATATTTATTTCCATTATTTTTAATTGTTCCGGATGATCGTCAATCATTTTAAGTACCTTAAGATTTGTTCGATACTCTAAAGCTTAGGTAGTTTATACAAGATACGCGTCTCACATAACGGCTAATTATCAACTTGAGAATTTATGTGTTCGCAGAATATTCTCGGAAATTGTCCGTAAATTAAGCATTTAAAGTAAACATTATCCATTGGATGTATTTATAAGTGTTTATATTATTAATATTTCCCTTCGTTTCGAGTTTTATCCGCAAAGTTTTCATCGCGTTCTATGAAAATAACTAAAAACTTCGAAACGAGGAACCAAAGAACTACATTGAATTGTACGGTACACAATATTTGTGAAATGTTTTTATAAACAGAGAAACTATTAAAAGAAAAAAAACTCGATTTTTTTTTAATTTTATTCCGTGCAGTGTTTTATTCGTCATAGTTGTTTTGTACGCACCGGAGGTGCACGACCTCTGAAACTTCACGCCCGCCCCTTTGTTACCAAACAGTCGTTGCTCCTGACGTTTTGAACTCGAAAATTAGCCCCAAAATTAAAATTAAAAGAGTTGAATGAAAATCAAAAAAGCATTTTTTAATTCATTAAAAAATATTGATACTGTATTCATTATTTTTATAACACAAAATAATTTATTGAAACGTTTGTGCGTTCATTTAAAATTCGATGCAAAGAACATATTATTTTAGGAACTAATTTTATAAAAAAATTTCAAAATTTGACTTAGAATGTAATCTAATATACATTTCAATATAGAAAAACATTAAATCTTTTCAAAAATTTTAAATAAAAATCTGTATCAAATTCTATTTATCAATGATCAGTATCAGAAGAAATAAATTACTCACGTATTGAAATAAAACATAATAGTTTTATAATATTGAATAAATCAAAATATTTTATAATATTTCAGTAAAATGGTCCAATAAATTGTAAATTATATTATCATTGTTTATAATTTAATATTTTGTTATTGTCTCGTTTCTGCTAATACTTATTTTAATCATTAGACTCACAATTTTTTTGGAAAGTAAATTACCTATTTAAAATCATGAGATTGATACGAAGTAGAACTAAAATATTGAAACGTCAAAAACTATTACATGGCTGCCTTGTTAACATTAGTTATTAAAATGATTAGATTTTATTTAAATATGAATAAGTTTTTTTTTCCTGTGAATTTATATGTATAATAGAATTTGGTTATTTTAATTATTTTAGGAGCCCTTTTGATATTTCAATGAGAAATTCATCGTGGGATACTCTGTATATGGGGTATTCCATCTAGTTTGGATTTAATCATCCCTGATTCCCACTGATTTTGCTCCCAATTTTATTTTGATTGTATCTAGCCCGAAAATTTCCTTGATTTTTTTAAATATTTCCACCCCTTTATAACCTTTAGAATGAAGAAAGAACAAAAACTTACTCTGACATGATTCATTATAAAAAATTTATATTTTTGGTAGTCGAAAGGTCAACAAAATTTAAGTGTGGGATCTTGATTGCCACCTTGTTAAACTCTTTTTTTTGTTGATTTTCTTATATCATTATTGAATTTTATTTGAATTATTTTTTTAAAAAAATGACTGAAAAAGAAAACATTTTTTAACAAGGTTGTAATCGAGATCTTTCAAGTCACAGCAAACAAACAAACAATCAAAAAAAAAAAAATTTTTTTCTTTTATAATTTTTGAGAGTTGTAAAGGGGTGAAAAATCTGAAAATAATTAAGGATGATTTTGAGGCTAGACGAATTCTCCCGATGAAAATCAGTAGCGAAATCTGTGGACACGAGGGTTGGACCTGTTCGAATTGACGTGGAATGCCCCATATATGTATTATTTTTATAAGGGACTAATTATTTTCTTTTTAATTTGTATTTTAAATACAATTATTGTTTATGGGTATAATGTGGATCGTGTGAAGACACCAAAACGAGCCTATCGTCTGTCGCGCGAATCATCAACGCAGAGCCACTCGCTCCGAGTGTTTTTTTAACGCATTATTCGTTTACGAGGCCACTAGGGTTAATAATTCTTATTGCTCAACAGTCATTTCGGATGCTGTAGTGTATTATTATCACGATATATGTGTGTGTGTGTGTGTAGATGATATTATTATTATTATTATTATTATGCAAGCACGCTGATATACGTGGCGTTTCCCCGCCGGAATCGTACGCGTCGTATAATTTATATATAAATATATACACGTGAAGACGTATATTATTATAATAATATAATAATATATGCCCGGGAGATGCAATCAGTTACACGTGCGCATACCTACCGACCCCCCAGCGACATCTCGCCCTCACACTTTTGATCAACCGGCACGATTCCGCTAATATTACAAGTCTATACAACGTACGCGGCGGCGCGAGAGCGTTACACATTATGTAATATTATTATACATGATAAGCCTCGTGTACATGACGTGCGTATATTGTAGTATAACCTTTTGTGCCCGTCGTCGGTACATAAATATTAAATATATTATATGTAAATTTTAATTTTAATACACGGGGTGTTGTTCCGTGTCGAGCCGCGTACGCACTATGAGAACGATTTCGAGGTCCGTAAAGTAAGCCGTCCAATATCAATATTTTTAATTGAAATTTTCCCAATATTTAGTAAGTTATTTGTAAGTATTTGAATGGCCAAAATTATAGTTTGTAAGTACAGCCGTTTCCTGTTATTTACAAAAGTTTAAATCACGGCTAACTTTCGGCCGTTTTTATTATTATTGTTTTTAAGTTTTTGACCTTGCCAAAATGTAGTGTACTATTTGTTAGTATTTGTAAGCCCAAAATTAGAATTTGTAAGTCAACTCCCTAAAAGTTATCCTCAAATTGGAAGTTAGCCGTGCTTGAACGAGCTTTTTGAACTTTGACCAAACCAAAATTATCTGCGTAATTTGTGAGTATTGGTAAGTTGATTTTATAAAAAAAAAACCTACGTTAAAATATGTTGTTTCATCAACCAATTCCATTTATGAAAAAGAAAATTTCCATTATTTACCTGACTTTTCTACTTCGTTCCTCAAACTGATTTAAACTTTTGTGAATAACAGGAAACGGCTGTACTTACAAATTATAATTTTGGGCTTACAAATACTTACAAATGACTCACTAAATATTGGGAAAATTTCAATTAAAAATATTGATATTGGACGGCTAACTTCACGGACCTACGATTTCGTTAGAGAATATTGAACGCAGCACAACCTTTTTTTTCTTGCCCTGGAAAAATTTCATTTTCTATGTTATGTCAATAATCGATTTTTGATCTGTACCGATTGTAACGGACATTTTTTTTTTTTTTTTGTTTACAGGTTGGTTTCTCCTTCAGTTTTTTGTTTATTTTTTCCTGCGCCAATGACAAAAAGTATTATAAGACATTAAGATGACGAGCTGTATAAAAACTAATAAGGTGAGCAATATATAAATACTGGTAGGCAATGAACTATAATTTTGTTTGCGATAATAGTGGAATAAAACAAAACGAACTCGAGAAATAAAATTATGCTTCAACCGTGACGCAATATATTGAATTTCAACAACATAATATGAATTTATGGATAATATTACATTTATAATTTTTTGGCTTTTTACATTTGACTAAGGTTTATATATATTATTTATTTCCTACCACGTAAGAGTAAAATCACGCGTTTATTATCATTTATTTTTTCACTTACTTTATTTACATCGACTATAATATTGTTATTACACTGCATAATTTTAAAGTACCTACCATAAAAAGTTTTATTGCCATATTTATAAAGTGTTATAATTTATTAAATTAAATGACAAATCAATATTCCGAGTAATTTCAAAAATTTTAATGAGATTTTTTGATGTTTTCGGGTCATTAAATAATTTGTTGATGGCATTACAAGTGGTTATTAAATGAGGAGGGGGGTTATACATTATATACAATCAGTGGCGTCGATATGTTTTTAAAACACTCGGTTCAAATTTACTTTTGGTATTCACCCCTACTTCAAATTTTGGTATTCTATAACTGAATAATTTTATTTATTTTTATAAGCTTCATTCCGACTAGAACTAAATAATTTTATTTCAAGAAAAGTTGAAGAAAAACATTATTATTTTGAATAAGATAACTCAAGATTAAGATCACATATTTAATTAAAAACAAGGTCATCTGCAAGGGTATTATACACACACACCCCAATGATTTAGAATGAAGACCCAAAACAATGAGATGTCTCCATTTTAATTTAAAGTTCTTGTGTTCTTGTAGTTCATAAAATGGTTATTTTCGCTTTGCTAACGTTATCAAGACGTATGCGTAAATAATCGGTAAAAGTTTTGAGTTTCTACGAGCTTTTGTATTTATGTCTAAACAACCAAAATCGATTATGTGAAAATCTATTATCTGTCATTTTTACTCGAATTTTTTTGGTAATTTTTCCACTCACTTGGGAAAAACACTCATTTAATTATTATTGTATTCAGGGCCGAATTTAGGAAGAGGGAGAACAGGGACACCCAAGTCTTTGTTGGGGGAGGGGTGCAAAATTACCAAATAGTAAGTTAATATTAACAGTTTTATTCATTATACAATGAGTATTTTAATAGAAATTACGATTTTCATTTGTCAAATCAAATTAACATTTTCTTTAAGGTTTGTAATTTAATATACCTTTTTGCCAATCTAAGTAACAACAACATTTTTCTCAGTTAATTTTTTTTTTTTTTTTTTTAGACAGTTACAGATACATAATAATAACAATGGCATAATAGATGGGGAGGGGCTGAATTATTTAGAAATCACTAATTTTATACTTCGCCGTGGGGGAAAAAAAAATACAAAATCCACCATCGATTGTGTCGCTATGATTTTAATGAAAATGTTGTAGGCACAGTTCACAGAGAAAGAGCAACTCAGGTTCTTCAGGCCCCTCCCCTACATTTCTAAGTCAGGTTCTGCGTATAAGTAGTGTCAGGGTGTACGATGGAATGTTTTTTTTTCACTCGATTTAGTTTTTTTTTTATTTCACTTTTATTCGTGGTCATTTATATATTCACTTTCTCTTTGTCTCTTCTCCGCCACCGCATGCTGTATCGCGCGCATGATAAGTGCTCCCACCGTTCGTCGAGTATCGCGCACCCCCCCCCCCTCCCGTCGTGTTAATTAATTTGGCACCGGATTAGATTAGGCGTTGCCGCCGCCTTCGCTTCCTCCGCGCCGCGCCGCCCCTCGCGTGTCGTTAACACATGCGCCACCCGCCGCCGCCACCACCTTCACCACCAGCTGACGACCTCCCCTCATCCACGCGTATTATACACCACCACCACAGCTATAGTCGTGTAGCTTCGCATAATAATCTGACGAGGAGACTCACCCCTACGGGTCCCCTCTCCACACCTTAACCCCGTCACGAACCTGCACCTCCACCCCTATCGCGCCCCCGTGACGGATTCAAAGCACCGTATTTAAGGACTAGACCGTTGACCCGTGTTGCTCCGTGTGGCAGTCATAAAGGGGTAGCCCTATACCTATAAGTTATTGTAGGGGCTATACTCTAAAATATCGCATTAAATTATCATAAGGAATACAACCTTTATTCTAGGGTTGTCAGATTCCAAAATTAAAAATACGGGTCAAACAAAAAATGAATTTTATCCCCCCCCCCTCTAACAGTTGATTCTTTTTCAAATGAAAATGTTTTTAGTTAATTTCTACAATTAAGTTATATAATTTTTGAATAATATTTCAACAGAATATGTTAATAAGAACGTACACTAAATGAAGTATAAACATAACATTTTTTAACTTGATGAAATCATTAAAAAAAAAAAAAAAAAAAATACTTTGTATTCTTTAGGAAATAGCCATTAGCCAATAGGAATGAAATTATAAAACAAATATCATATTAATTTTATAAAAATACGAGTATATATATATTTTAACTTTACAAAATTAATTGATTGTTGAATTTCCTGATCATGCAGGTCTATCATATTTATCAGAACTTTGAAGAATGGATATATTTTATAATATTCATTGATATCTTAAGAGTCAAAGGGATGTATTGGTAATTTTTTGAAAAACGGGACATTTTGGTGCCCCGAAGAGATTTGTCGGGACAACGGGACCTCTAGTTAAAATACGGGACGTTCCCATATTATACGGGACATCTGGCAACCCTATTTTATGCCCTTTTGAAATTCTATCCGAATCCAGACCTTATTTCAAAATATTTTGAAAATTGTCTATTATAATTTTAAACGTCCCACCCCGTCAAATCTTGCCCAATATTCAATCAATGTGGACACTATAGTGGGCAAAAAAAATATTCAACATTTTTTTTTGTCAGTCATAATACCACGGGAAAATTTTTAATTAGGGACTAAACAAGGACAAAAAGAAATATAATCGGTTTATATTTTTCGGTCGCCATTTCTAACCGAAATTTAAAAAAAAATTATACGAAATTAAGTTAATTTTTACACTCCTTAACTTGTCAGTATTTAATTGTAATTGCTATAGTCGAATCTCGCAACTGCTATAAATTCTAAAAAATTCTCGTTCTCGTATGTAGGGTCAAAATATATTATTTAAAATGATACAAATTAATTTTCTTTTTGCATTTTTCATTTAAAATATGTTACTTTGTTATTGCTTTTATATATAATATAATATAATTCAACAAATTAATACCAAAACAAGAAATTAACAAAAAAAATTCATAATATACATTGGACTTTTATATTTTAAAATTATAATAATTTATATTTAATATTTTAACATTTTAGTTTGTTTTACAAGAACTAAATTATGATATGTTAAAATTTATTTTAATTTTCACTCTTTCTCCAATATTATAATAGTATATTTAAATTAAATTTGTATTCCGAATATTATTTGAAAATGTATAAACAACTAATAGGCAGTTATAGGCAGCTGTTTCTTTACATATTTTATGTAACCTATAAACTTAAGATAAACTATGAGTATGATAATTAGAAACACTAGCCTGTGCCATTATTTTTCAATTGACCAACAAAAAAAGCATCAGCCTATGTTAGCATCAATTTAGACGTTAAGAAAAACACAAAATATTTTTGAAATTACGACTTACCAACAGAGTTCTTAAATTATACCATATTTAAAAATGGCATCATTTAACAATTATTGTTAACAGCATAAATTAAATAATGCAAAAAAAAAAAAAACAGAATGTTTACGTATGACGTACGTACATTTATTATTTTATCGTTTGTCACACACCTCATATACCTTATTAACCTTTTATTTTTAGAAGTAGATCCGAGAAATAATATGAATTTGCATGTTTTCACTTCTTGTACACATGTCTATTGGGATTTGAAATGTCGAAGGAATTAAAATATCCAAATTTTATTTTACACAATTGTAGGATTATTACATATTAGTTCATAAATGCATATTACATAATATTATAATCAATGAGTTTTTAATGAATTGATAATTTGCATTCGCGATAAATAATGATTATGCAATAAATAATAATACAACTATGAACATTACAATGTTGTTTTTGTCTGATTACGAACATATTATGGCCTACTAACTGTGGCTCGCCGTAACTTTGAAGGTAACGCATGACTGTGGAAGACGGTGATGAATATTTAAATGGCTGCATACTAGTTGCGGACAAATTCCAAAAGCAATTATTTGGAACATAACAGTTGCGGACAGGGGTCAAAAAGGAAATATGCGAATTGCGGACACGTCGAGACAATCTCGGCTTGCTGTGCGACGTGGGGACATTTCGGCTTAATAATCGACTTTTACCGTGCAACGTGAGGACATTTCGGTAATAAAATGCCAAAATTTGTTAATTACATTGAGCATCACTTCGCAAAACTCTCCTCACGCTTTGTTCGCTATCAATTTAAATAGATAACAACTTTTGGCTTGCTGTGCAACGTGGGTGCATTTCGGTAATGAAATGCCAAAATTTGTTGGCTGTCGCGATAGCATCGGCACAATTATCTTAATGCCGATAAAGATTGTTTCTGATCAAATATACGTCCGCAATTCGTATATTATCATTTTATTGCGTGTCCGCAATTCGTATATTGCCTTTTTGACCCGTGTCCGCAACTCGCATGGGTTTAATGACTTTGTCCGCAATTAGGAAACTCCGATTTAAATAACTTTTTTTTAACATTATTTGCAGTAGTCATAATTACATAGGAAAATTGATAGTAATTTAAACGCATTTTCAAGAAATTTTCAAAATTTTAATATACTTTTGAGCGCATGCGCTAACGGAATAGGTGTGGTCGATTTTTTTTACCCCTCTTTTTAATCTTCTCAGTTGGCAACTTTTCCTTGGTGTTATAGGAAAAAAAAAATTGAATTTTTCCCGCTCAGTTTAGTGGACACTAATAACGCGTTCACTCGGATTTATTATATTTTATTATGATTTATGAATAACGTATTCGTCACGTGACGGCCGAGAGATGAAGTGAGACCGGACTTCCGCATACCTACTTACGCATTTATCACAGAAAACAGCGAACGCGAACATTGCTACCAGAGTCACGGAACAATTATTCGATTTGTTCAGTTAAAGCGTTTTAACGAAACGTTTCTTTAAGAGCTTCTTGTTATATATTTTAATTACTTTAACGCTCTTGTTCGTGTAATTTACCGACTATGAACCGAACAAAAAATTTGATGCAAAATTCGAATCGCGAACAACATTGTTTTTTTCATTATTTTGCCAAACGCAATAAGCGTCGAAATTAAAATTTAATATTTTTTTAATTAAAAAAAAAAAAATAATATAATAATAATATAATTTGCCCCCCTCGGCGCGGAAAATAATGTCAATTATTTTTTAATTTGTACATTTTGCTGTTTCCGTTCCGGCGTTGACCAGAGTCGTATAAAAATGAAAATGTTATGCAGATAATATTGTATTTTGACAACGGAACTTAATAAGAAATGAACACGATTTGCAGAAATGTTTGCTAACGATTTCAATGACATTAATTTGTATCGATTGTTTGTATTTGTCGTCAAAAGTATTCGAGTATAATATTATATTGTTAAACATTGAGAGACTTTTTTTTTTCCAAATTATGTTTGATAACGTAATAATAGATTGAGAGTTCAACGAAAATTCAATGATATAATAATATTATTTCTTTTGTTTTCCGTTTTGATCGTATTATGTTCACATCTCGAGTGTAATGTTCGTTTTTCTTTTCTTTTTTTTGAAATATGATTCCAAAATCGTCTTAAGCTCTAATGAATTGTTGTGCGGTTAGACAGCTTTCACGAAATGCTAAGTGCTGGTAGTGTCGAAAAGAAACGCGATACCTTTTATGTGCTTAATCTTTGACATTCAATACGACCGGAGAGTATATTTTTCCTCAAATATAGAATGAAATAGCAATTAATGTGAAATATAATTATTTAGATAATATACTGTGATGTAGGCGCACACTCGTAGTATTTAATTTGAAATCTTTTTTGGTGATTTAAGTGTACGACAATTACGTTATCGTAAAATTAAATCATAAAATGATTACAGAGTTCATTTTACATCACATTTTTAAATAATTATACTCGCAATTCGCAAGACGACGGATAAAAACGCGTTTCCGTTCGTGTTCGTTGTATTTTATTACGGATAATAAAAGCCGAATCGATAAGAACGTTTTACACTCCAGACATTTTGTGGGGTGTTTAATTTTTATGTAAAATCGTAAATTCTGCGGAAAAAAAGGCATTTACGTTTGAATCGCATAATCTGTTTTACGCATTAGAAAGATTCAGATATGAAAACTGGCGTGCGTGTGCTGAATCGCGTACTAAAGACCTTTTCAATATTCACTGAACGTTGATTAATTCAAAGACACCTGCTTGAAATTAGAGCGTGTTACAAAACGTCTTCATCCGTGACTCACCCCTTATAAACGCAAATTGCGTCGTTCACCGCGTGGATACTCAATCACTAACCTCACATTTTTATATATCTAAGGGATTCGCCGTGTATTTTTACTGTGTTAAACGTCATATTCAAGGCAATGTTGTACGTTTGTGTTTCCCATATTATACTAAAGAACAATAAATTGAATTTGTTACATAATAATTAGAGCGAAAAATCTTCCATTATTCGGATAAACCGTCATGTGAGTTGTAATTCTAAAATTTTTAACGCTCGTAAAAAATTATTCAAATGGCAAACTTTCATGAAAACTAAGCGACTAACTCGAGGAATTTTTCGATAAAAGAAAATATTAAGCGTATTTCAATTTTCAAAACTTAAAACGTGTCTTGATTTAGAAAAACAATAATTATAATTTCACGTAAAAATAAATCGAATTTATCAAAACAAAAGTTGAAATACGATTTTCAAGATTTTTTCAGGTTAATTAGAAATATATGCGAGTGAGGTTATATTACATTTTCAGCTAATTTCAAGAATTAATAATTTTAATGGATAAAACCTTACAAAATACCAGATAATTCCAATGAATTTCAATTTAGTTCAAGAAAACTAAATATTCGAGAAATCGACGTTTGATATAAAAATAATCTACTACATACTTTGAAATTAATTAAATTGATTGATAATATTCACCAAAATTACTTCACAATTTCTAACACACACACATAAAAATAAAAAAAAAAGATTTGCTCATTCCAATAATAAAAATATTTCAAAGTAAAATTACAAAAATGAATAATTTACAAACTGGTGAAGCCGAGCTATTCAGCTGATTATTATTTATAAATATTAAAAATTATTCGATTTTATGCTATGAAAAAAAAAAAAAAAAAAAAAAAAATCCGTTTTACATTCATGCCATTTTTTCATGTTTAATTTTGTTTACATTTTATTCGTATATTTACATTTTACTCGATGCAATACTTAATTTTAGTCGTATTTTTTGCAGTTTATATTCAGTTTCTTTTTAAGGTATTTTTTGCCACCCATAGAAAGATATCTTTTTAGCCGCCCCATTAGTGTTACAAATTAATTTACAAATAACTCGTGTTTGTGTGATTATATTTATATATATATACGCGGAAAAACGATTTATTTGTATAGGGTGTAGGTTAAACGAATTTATGGTACAATTATTATACATATATGTATACATAAGTTCAGTTTATTTAATTATTGAAATACACAAAAATCAGGAAAACATTTTATTTTGCATTTATTGTGTTTTTTTTTTTTTTTTTTTTTAATGTTTTATATGTTCTAAGACACTTTTACCATTTATGATATTTCTTTTAACTGATTTTTGTGTCGGCTATAATGACTAACATCACAATAATAATAACACTCAATTATTTTAAAAATATAATATAAAAATATGTATTTAAGTCACATTTTTATGAGATTTTTAGGTTTTAAATACGTTTTTGTGTAAACTAGTATAGGTTTTTTTTTTTTTCCGGGAGCATGACCTCCGGGCACTGTAACCATGTCGTATATAGAGGGATATTATTAATATAACTGACATTGATCTTACGACACGATACGTGAGAAAAATAAGCCGTTTCGACCGGCTCTAGTGCCGGTGTTTGTTATTAAGTTCATAACAGTCAAAATGACACCTTCTCGGGTTCGCCTACACAAAACGTATTTTGTTTTCAACGAAAAACTCGGTTTAGTTACAAAAACAAAAAGTTTTCGGCCAATATATAGGTTGCAGTGTCCGAGCAGCTTTGAAACATCGCCGCGCGGCACATTAATACGTCTATATAATAATAATAACAACAACACCGAGATGAACAAAAAAAACTTTAACGTCATCACTGTGGCAAACGAACGTCAACTGTTGCCGAGCTTTTTGCTAGCGCCAATTGATTGCGTGTATACGATATGAAAAAAAAAAAAAAAAAACATTGTTGATAGCCATACGATAAAATTTAAAAACTAGTTTTCTAAATAATCCAAAAATTAAGGTCAATAAATAATTTTTTGCTTAGTTATCATAAAATTATATGTGTTTCGCCATTTTGGCACCAACAGTGATCATAAAAATTACTACTCTATGCAGTAAATGTTTATGTCTCGTAAAGTTTTGATTTAAAAATAAAAATAAAACCGGATATATTTCACATCCTTTGCTCTATGGGCGGGATGCTTTTGGCGAGTGTATTGAACTTTAAAGATATAAGACGATTCTGAGCAGAGCTTCAGTTTATTCATCGTAATTTTAATTAAACAATTGAAGTTTCTTATTATCAAAAAAAGCCAATTTTATATTCCACAATTAATTCGGAAAAGTAAAAAAAAAAAAAAAAATCATATTGTCACAATTTTCTCGCAGTAAAATATTCCTCATACTATTAAAGTTTTCATAAATTTTGAATAAAAAAAAGTTTTGAAGACATTATTGTCAAAGTTTGGGTAGTTTTTGCAAAATTTCGGAAAAATTATTGAGAATGACTAGTGAGAAATGACCTCTTAAAAGTACCATCTAGAGGCAAATTGTGATTCAAAAAGTTGCTGGTTGAAAATTCTGGACAAGTATAACATACGAAATATTAACGTAAATATACGAAGAAGAGTTAACAGCAAAAAATAAAAAATAAACATTATATTCTAAAAACACCAGCTTTTTAGCTCCACTCAGAATGTAATATCATGTTTTTTTTTTTTTTTTTGAAACCTATTAGTTGTCATTGAGAGCATCAAAAATGATGAAAAAACATCAAAATAAAAAAATGAAAGATCTGAATTTGTAACAATGATAATTTACATGATTTTTTTTTTGAAATTAACACATAATTATCGTTCACTTATTATAATAATTATTACTCGGTACGTTGAGCACAACAAAGAAAATTTGAGTTTCGCAAACGCGATATTGCTAGGCATTGAAACTCCACGACGACGTGTAACAATGGCAACTACCCCGCGGAAAGCGTTATGACCCGTTAATCACAACGTATTATAATAATTTATAACCGTCCATGTTTTCGCAATTTTTCCCGTATACCTGCCGAGTGCATCGAATCAGCGGGGGCTTCGACGTTATTTACTCGACTATTCTTTATTTATTTTTTCCCGTACACCGCACTTTAATACGAAATTACTCTCAAGGGACGGGCAGCAAAAAAAAATAATCATTAGCTATATTATTTTTAACAAAACGCAATAATTACAAGAGACGAAAAAATAATATTTCAAAAAAAAAAAAAAAACATTTATAATAATAATTATTGTTTATATCAATCGCGTGCAGTTTGATAGAACTCTGTGATCTGTGTCACGAGATCGCGAGTACAAAACGATTTATCGATAAATAATTAATCGAACGTCGTCGCGTGCATCATAATACCATAACAATATCGTGTTCTTTTCGCGCGATAATGTCACTGCAATTTGATAAAAAAAAAAAAAAAAGTTATTATATTTTTTTTCACCCACCCTTCGTGCCATTCACCAAAAAAATATAACGAGTAATATTATATTATTATCATTATAATAACGCGACTGTCATGTCACCGGTTGCCTGATGACTGGACTCGAATTTCATATATAATTTTATATATTTATATATATATTTAGAACTGTTCATTCAATAGCTTTTTAACGAGCATATTATTATTATTATTATTATTATTATTATTATTATTATACTTACGTTTATTAGTTTGAAAAGAAAAAAACGTCCGCTATTTGGGAGTTGTCTGTACGGCGAATTTGGGTATAATTGAGGCCAATTTCAACTATATTCTACCACAGGGACCAATTTATAAAGGCTGATTTTGAAATGGTAACTAAATACCTAGGATTTAAATTCAAAGAAATGAACCAAAAAATTTGATATAAAATTATTTTTTTTATTGAAATTGGCACGTAGATTTTTTTTTGTCCTAATGTTTCATATATCTTAAATCTATATTATAAATGACAATTGTTCGAATGATTTAATATTGAAAGGGAATAAGGGGTTTAACCTTCAGATAGAACCTTAATATTATAATTAAAAGATTTTCAAAGTTTTCAAATTGTTACTGGATAGAGTCAGTGGCGTAGTGAACTTAAATTAACTTAGAAGCAAATAGCTTCTTAAACAAGTAAACAGTCCTTAAAGACTTCAACATTTAAATAGTATCATTACTACTGGCTACAGATGAACATTTAAATTGTGTTCATCTGTAGTTCCTGTACTTGATTGCAATCAACTTCATAATTTATTCAAAGTATACTATTTGAGAGGTGAGGAACCAATACCCACACATAATAAATTGGGAAGCAACACGGTTCGTCTCGCCACTGAATAGAGTGGCGAGTAGGAGGCGAAATATGTGACGAAGAAACTTGTAACAATCATTTTAATTTAGTTTCTAAGGTGACGGATATTATTCACTCGCAAAATGGAGACTATCCTAAAAAGTTAGCGTAGTAGTCAACACTTTGTCAATATTTAAAATAAATCCATGTAGTTCTACGTTTGTTTACGATTCGCCTTTGTTACCTTGGCAATGAATAAATACATCATCATTAGAATGCCTCGTTATAAAATAATTATTTTTCTAAATTTTAAACAACAAGATGATTGAAACAATAATTCCATTGCCACGAATTAATGTTTTTCCTCGAATGGTAGAGATTTCCAAAATTTTGAATTATTATTTATTTACTCGTAGGTATATATAATGTTATAAGTTCAAATTCAATGAAATAATTACTATAATTACCCACGCGATGCGTTCGAGCGGATAGACCTTAGGTCGGATGCGCGTTTTTAACCCCCGCCCCCTCCCCTCACTGCGCTGCCCAGTGGCGATTAGCTGACGGTGACCGAATAACAACAACTACTGCATATTATTTGTTTTGGTGATGGTTGTGGCGGAGGTAATCGTCCCGAGGGAAATACTGTTTTTCTCGGACTTTCCTCCCCCCCCCCCGGACGACCGGTGTGATGCGGAGGGGCGGGACTACAAAATAACCGACCTTTGGGCAGTGGCGGCGGCGGCGGCGGCTGGACTAGTGGCGATTAGTGGCTTTGCGTAGACGGCGGTGCGGGAGAAATCGCGCAAAACTTTGTAGTAACGCGCGCGGAACGCGAAATCTGATCGTCGGCGCACGCGCACTCGCGCCCGGGCAAAAGGTTCGGATTACCGCGAAGATGAGATTACGATGTTTGGCCCATTTAACCGCGGGGTCGCGCGTGCGCACACTGTGTTTATCGGCAATAATATCCTCCGCTTATCTCACTCACGGCCAGTCGAACATTTTTATTCGGTACCGTTTCGCGATTTATTTCCCGGTTTTCACCGATTCATATAATAATATGTGTATCTATATAATATATATATATATATATATATATATATACATTATTGGGCGAACGTCGCCCGAAGCTGCGGCAGGTAAAAGAGAATACGAAAAACCGTCGCGGCAGCACTGTAAGTTCTCTCCGTCCAAAGATTCAAAGTCTCGCACCCTTTTTCGTGTCGTCTTCTCCGCAGTAATACTCACTGACCTCACCGATCACTCACCCCCCTCCCCTCCTCCCCTCCTCGCCACCACCCTCTTCTGCAAGTTCCAAGCTGCCTATCTCTATGTATCCCCGATTCTCTGCTGCCCGTGTGTGTGTGTGTGTGTGTGTGTGTGTGTGTGTGATGCTGAGAAGAACACCGACGACGGGGAGAGGGGCAGTAAAAATCCAAAAAAACAGAATTATTGCGAGGACACGAACGTCGCTCCGGGGTCATCGGACACAACGGATTTATCGGTCAAAATAAAAACACACATACACACATTCTCCTTACTCCGCAATAGTAGTATAATATATTCGACCCGTATTTTAACGAGTAATGTGTCTTGTGAAATACTGTTGTTGGCTGCGAAATACACGTATCCCCTCTACCATACACCGGAGTTATCACTAGTGCTTGGAAGTTATAGGATCTATAAAAGACAAAATGTAAATGTGCTAAGAAAATTGTATAGCGTTTTGACATCTTATTGAACTGAAAATATAGTTAATATATTAAGAAATATATACAATAAGAGAAAAAGAGAAATACATCGAAAATGAGAAAAAAATTTTGGACATTTTTCTAACATTTTTTTTCTCATTAAATATGTTTTCCCTTATTTATTAGATAAAAAAAAAAACACTCGGAAACCATCATTTTTTGATTCAAACATTATGAAAATTTAAAAATAGATAGGAAATAATATGAGAAACATTTTGGAGTAAGAAATTTTTGAAAATGTGAAAAAAAAATTTGAACATATTTATTCTTACAATTTTTTTCTCATTAATTATTTTTTCCTTTTCTTTATTTATTAGATAAAAAATAAAAGTAATGTAAAGTGTAAACAAGAAAGCCGGATATACTTCGCACCACGGATATATTTTTTCGCTCTTCGGGTCAGATACTCTTGGTAGGTGTGTTGAAAATGACGACCATTATTATAGATCTTTATATTATTAAATTCTTTCGTTCAGAATCGTTTTATTGAAGAAATGATTTATCGTTCCTTTAAAATTCCACAAAACCATCAAGAATATCTGACCCGAAGTGCGAAGTATGTCCGTCTTTCTTGCCTTTACTTTACTTTTTTATAACTCATTAATGTATAACTGAGATTTCTAGCTTGGTTTGTTATGTTTAAATCGAGCGCATATATAACTGAATGTAATTTTATAGCTTTCAAGACCTAGTTAGAACATTCATTGACGTGTTATGCACGTTGTTTACGTTCGTATTCGAGCCCAAATTTTACGACGAAATTTATTTTTCGATTCACGTCGTGATTAATTACCATTGAACATTATTCGTTCTGTTTAAAAAATCATTATTGTTATGCGCCGAATAATTAATTATCGAGTTTATTGAGTTGAAAAACGAATTCGAATCAAACGTCAATGCGATTTGTTTAATCAATTTAATTTCTGCGTCCGTTAGCGCATTACAGTGTTTAGCATTTTAACCATATGACGACCAAATAGGAAAAGAAAAAAATCCAATTTATGTCGTTAAAATTCTAATATCGTTTTGTAAATTAAAACGGCATAACGTATAAAACGAATTCAAATTTAGCTTGGCCTGATAATTAATTATTCGTGAAACAATTGTATTTTGTTGTGATAATATTATGTATAGAAAGAGATATTTTATATTTATTATTTTATTCGTAGTTAAATTTGAAATTGATTCTTCAATACAGTTAAATTTAGTAACCGAGGCAGGTAACACGAATATATTAGAGGAACACAAATATTTTCAATTTAATAAAATATTGTTTAGTTATCATTGTGGAATTAAGAGAGTAAATGAGAGAAAGAGAGATAGAGGGAGAGAGAGAGAGAGTGAGAGAGAGAGAGAGAGAAGCTTAGAATAAAATAACGTTGAATGAGAGTTATTAACGTTAGGGTAATATTTGGAGTTATTTAGGTCAATATTACGTTTGTTTTGGGGCATCGACATTCGGGACTTAGTAATCATATTACGATTAGAAAACTTTCGTACTTTGGCGTAAACTTTTTATCTGTATTTCTGAAATGCCGTATTAACCCTAAGAGATTCCCACTTCGATAAAATCGTTGAATTCGGATTTCTATAACAATGCAGATTATCGTTATGAGTCAACGTTGCTCTCGGGTGTTTCTGAGAATCAAATAGTATAATAATAATACATGCTTCATAAATATCCATCGTATTAGAAATCCGAGTGATATCATTAAATTTGCATTGGTTTAATATTAACAATTTGTTGTACATGTATATTTAAATGTAACACGCTTACTAAAAAAAGATTTTTTCCATTCGCTTTTAAAAGTAGATTTCTTCTTTATATAATAGGATTAGATTTTGTATTTAATATGTAAAGAGAGAATTTAGCTGTTTTGAATATATATATATATATATATTTTTTTTTTTTTAATTAAATCTATTTTAACAAAAATATTTCTATTTTATTTATAAGTTATTATATTATAGTTATTTTTTATATTTATATGAAGTTTTCGCTATTTTGGTCTAGTTGTTTCGACAAGTTCTACTCCAAGTTACTTATAATATTAAACGTCATATGATTGCTTTATATAATACAAACTGAATAACTTCGCTTAAAATACAAAAAAAAAAAAAAAAAAAAAACGAAAAATAGAATTGTTGTTCGAAAATTAAACAAATTTCAAGTAGAATAAGCTATTAACGCGTTTCCTACCGAATTCACTTTGTAAAGTATCTTATGAATGAAGTGTAATAAATTATACTATAACCTCAGACGGTAGTTTAACCGTAAAATATACACGAACGGTAAATTACCAAAAATTAACATATTTCGTTCAAACGCGAAGCCAGTGAATATTAATATATCACAACCGATTTGATATGAACGTTTGATACCAACTCGATTCTCTACCTACGGGCACATTTATTCCAACATTCAGTGCAAAGACGAACGAATTTCATCCACAACCACCGAAGATTTAAATGCTTATAAGTTATTTACTTGAATCATTTGTATTTAATAATAAAATACATAATAATAAATTAATTAAAATTAACAAGAAATACATTAATTAATATGCGACATTCACGAATATAAAAATCTTAATAGTACCCTTTTCCTAAGAGTCTATCGGTTCATTTATTCATTATAAAATACATTTTCAATCAATAAACCCTTGCGAATCGCTTACCAAAATAAATTCCAAACTAATGATTATCTAAAATAATGATTTTTTTGACGCATTTTTGTTCCGGTTTTTCTCCGTCAAACATAATTGTGTCTAATATAATTATCAAATATTGTAAATATCCATTTCATAGCATATTTTTGTTCTCATTATAAATTTAGTATCAAATTTACACATTCCTTTTGATGTTCTATAGTTCTATACCTATTTTTCTGGACTATACTTGTACAATATCACAAACTCTAAAGCTTGATTAGAACTATTGGAAATTTTAATTTAAAGACTCGAGCCAAATACTAACGAGTGAATAATAATTAACAGTAATTATGTCTCATACCTAAATTGTAAAAGGAACAATGTGAAATAGTTTTATTTAAAAGAACGTGAACAAAACGAATAACGTTGACTCATCTATATTATATTTTATAATATACGTAATGTACTTTTGTACCATCGACAATTACATATAAGTCCTGTCAACATTATCTAGGTAAATAATTAACTATCTTTAACCTTATCTAGATAATTAAAGAAATGCTTATATTTAATTTAATTTTAGATGAATACAAGTTTTATCTTAACTGTTTATACTTAATTAGATACATCAAGATCAAAGATGATCTTTTTTAGATTTTCAGTGGAGCGAAGAAGCTAGTTTTTTGCAACGATATTTATTTATTTTCTCTGCGCATGTTTTCGTACATACTCGTACAAACCAGCTGTTTTAACCAGTGATTTTTCAAATCGGAATTTGGCTTAAGATTATACTTTAAAGAGGTCATTTTTTAAAATTCCCAATAGTTTTTCTAAAATTTGCCAAAAACGCTTTTAAAATTTTAGTTTTCAATCCAAATTTGACAAAAAATGAAATATAAATATACATTAATATTAAACAATTTCTAGCAAAAGACATGTGAAAACACTTTTTTTTATAGTCTCTTTTTTTTATAAAACTGACAATTATTATTGTTTATTAACTGAAGCTTGACTCAGAATTATTTTCCTGATGTAATGGCTTATTATTTCTTTAAAATTCAATACACCACCATGAGTATCCTGTCCGAGGAGTAGGTTCAGTAAGAGAATACAGATACTCGCTTTAATCAAACAATTAGTGCATAGTAATACCAAATATATTCGGATATGATGTTTTATATTTTTAGCTTGGTATTTTTTAATGGAGGAATTAAACGTTAAATTTTGTTTATTATTTATTAAATAAGAGTTAATCAGAAACACGCTTTTGTTTTTAACCTATACATTTTATAGTTAACTTTTTGACTTTTATCTTTTTCTAATCGAAATAAATATGATTTCATCTTTAATCTCTATTTAGATTATATTCATTTTAATTATCTCATACGTTTATCCCAAAATATATTTTTGCTGACTACTTTTTATCTTTATCAAGATAAATTTTGAGTTATCTTTGCACAGCACTGCATACTTAAACGTGAAAATGTTTTCGAATTGACTAACAACACCGCGTGAATACGGGCATCTATCCCGAGTTTCGCTCGAACATGAGGTGGTACTGATAAAAATAATGAGTGTGAAGACCGCGAAGAGAACCCACAACCCCACAGGACTTATTATAAAGCATAAACCTACACATTTCGCTCGGTCGGAAAACCTATATTATAATAATGTGTTGTGCACGAAAATCCGTTTGCGCTTAATAATAATAATAATAATTGTTTTCACTCAGATCAGTGTGGTTTACCATGGATGTGCAAAAGTCAACAAGATGAGATGGAAATAATTAAAAATAATAATAATAATGTCTAGATACAGATAAAGATGACGAATTTAATTTCACCCCGATGAAGAGGAATAAATTACAAAATTATCGAGATAAAAATAATAGTTTAATTTATCTATTGATATTTTTTTTTATAATTAAATTATTCCGAAGCAATATTTTCCTTTCGTGCAATACACAACACAAAACACAGGTTATATATTTATTTAGGTTTTAAAATGTTAATTAAAATGTTTTAAATACACATAAATATTTGTGTTATACCTTGGACAAAGATCTAGATCTAATTGTCATATCATAATACAATTTTCTTGGAATTAAAGAAAAGTTATACTAAATAAACTATTTGCATTATATAAGTATAAAATAGCACAAGGTAAAAATATATATTATTGAAGATTAAATTAAACTATAATGAAATATTTTTCATTGAACTATGGGATATATAATTTGCATACTTGAAAAAAATAAATAAAAATTAAATTCCAAAACGACAATGAATAATATTTTGGTTATGTAACAATTATTATCGATACAGACGACAAGATAGTGGACATTATTTGTATACAAAAATTTACTCTAACCCTTAGACTAGAGAAGTCTCTAATCATTTTTTTTTAGAATTGTTTTATGTTTATGACTCACCCATCTTCATTGAACAATAGTGTCTAACACCTATAATATAATAGTATAGTTTCACAAAGTACATTTAAAATGGAACATCAGTATAAAAAAGTACAAAGCAAATCATAAACTTTTTCTAACAAGTAATTGTTTTTATTTGTAATATTGTGTCGTTTAAAAGTTTTAATAACCACAACAGTGTAAGTATTGATTGTACGAAAGTGATAAGTTAAGCAGCTGTGAGTTATGAAAATAATAGTTCGTCATAAGGCACAGCTGCACTTAAAGTGGAATCTGACTGTTTTTATTCACTATGAGATCATTAAAAAATAATGTATAATAGTTAAAAATCTATTTTTAATAGCAATTTGATACAATAAATGAGAAGACATCGAATTCGGTCGATTACTGACGAGAGGCATGGAGGAATAATAATTAGAAATTAAATGTCTAAAATCTATATGTATACATATTTCTGGTAAGTATTTTATTACACGGCGAAGGCGACGGGTGCCCTGTACTCAAGCTACGCGTATATTCCGATTTTCGACGTCGATCGTTTTGAATCTAAATTAATTCCGAACCGCGTAATTATGTAGAAAGCACTTTAATTAGTACCGCACTATAGAGGGGAGGGGGCGGGGGACGAATCCCTCTCCCCACACACACACACACACACACACGTATTAATGCGCGTTTGAACACCAGACAGAGCGCGTAATAATAATAATAATCATGAGTACATCAAAGATACGCGTCGTCGTCGGAAATGTTATTTCGAAGACAGTCATGAATGGTCTTCTTTCCGGCCGCCGCCGCCGTCGTTGCTGAACTCAAAACCGTCGCGTCGGCCGTTGCAGTCCGTTGTAGTAATCGCCTCTAGATACGTTTACATCTTTTCATTCGATGTGAAACCCTTGTGCAAATGCGTTTCGGACATAAAATAATAACGCCGCCGCCTAAAACAGTAATAAAAATCTACATTGACCAATTCTTCAATAAACAACATTGTTGCTCCGTAAACGCAGAGACTGTTTTGAAAACGGAATTGGATTATTATTCGAAATAAAAGGCACGGGTGAAATAAACTTCGAACACGCGTTAGACGGCCGGGACACCTAATGAAGAATACGAATTTAAGCGGCACACGTCTCTGATATCGATTTTTATAATATGAATTAATTTAGTGAAGTCTACAATGAACTTAATAAATAATTATAATTGTTCGAGAACTTACAGTTTTGAGTTTCGCGCGAGCAATAAATTAATGAGCTAATGTTCACTTTATTCAACTAAGTTCGTTAAAACAATAACCATTAGTCGTGTAGTTAGAAAAAACTCGTTTCGACTATAAGAAACGTAATAATAGCGTTGGCTTCAATTATTATTATCATCACAGAATTTAATACGAAAACGTATTCAGTTACATTTAATAAACGTTTATGATGTAAATGTTAACAGGAACGGCCCAACGAGTGAGAGTTAAACGAGCAGCTGCCTAGGGTGTTGCCTCGGGGTAGCCGGAAATGGCAAAATTCAGATGTTATGAAATACTCCTACTATTAAAATGAAAAAACAACAAAATTATTTTCTTTTCTTTTGTTACCATATTTCTGAGACTTGGGGGGCTGTTTTCTAAACGAGTAATTTCCAAAACTGAAAATAATTAATTACACATAGTTTTCGGAAAATTCCTCCTCAAAATGACGAGTTTTTAACTGGTATAGCATCAGGTGGTTACGTATGATAAGTAAAACTGTAAGAACATGATAAACAATAATTTTGGATGATAATATTTATTTTCGAAATTTTCGTTTTCTCCGTTGGTTGAACATTAAATGACTTCATTCTATTGATTGTAGCTCACCATTTAAGATAACCCCGTATATGACGAATTATTGACTCCAAATTGAACCCGAGAATTTTATTTTCATGAAAAATCACAACACCGTTTGAAAATTATTGTACGTATAAATATAAAATCTTATTTTTTTCACAAAGCCTTATGCACGATTCGTCGTTTAACAATGATAACTTTTCTCCGAACGTACTCGTAGCTGAAGTAGTTATAAGCGGTATTATAAATATTACTGTATCGATTTCTTTTCATAGAAAAAAGAGCTCTTTGGTTTAGTTTAAGATGACAAATGACAGTTTAAGTACTTTGAAGAAGCGACAGAGGTCAAAAAAATAATAATAATAATAATAATAATACCATATTCAAAAAAATATATATTACAAAATATATAGATTACATGTAAGATTTGATTTTGGATTTCATCTCTTAGACAAGCAAAAAAAAAAAAAAAATTTGACATATTATTATATATTCAACGTATTCAAAGAAATCGGTCGGTAGTTCAAATATGCGCGTGTGCATGAATCAAATTCGATTTTATGTACGTTTGATATTTATTTCAATTTAAAAAACTCCATTTTTTAACGGTGTAGAAGTTATTTGATATATTTCGTTTATATTTGATCGTGTTAGTACCGTTAATTGATAATTAAAAATAAATAAATAAATAAAAACGCATATTTTAATATACAGGGTGGGTTGTCCAGATGTAAATAAAAATATTTAAAATAGTCGGGAAAATTGTATCATATACAATCGCTTGGAATTAATTAATACTCACGGGAGACATTCTATACGAGCATTAAGCATATATTTTTATGTTTACACGGTAACGTATAGGTACATCGAAATGCGTAGTAATCAAATGCTTTAAAAATGAGCAGTGGCGCAACCAAAAGGGGTGTTTTGGGTGTCTGAACACCCCCCTTAAATCAAATTTATGGAAATTTTATTCAATAAGCATTGAAAAAAAATCTTTTTAACTATACAATTATAACCTCTATTATTTCAGATATAAACTTGAAACAGGCTTTAAAAATTCATATTGTTTAATATGCAACGCTAAACTGTATTTATCGACAAATAACATTATAAAAATTTTATCTCGTAAAAAAGGCAGTTAGATTTTTCTAACTGAAATTTTTAATTAAAAAGAATTAATGAATTCTTGTAAAGTGTCCATTAACATTTATTATAATTTCATATTGAAATAATTATAGTAGAAATTTATAGGTGGACATCGCCCTTAAAAAAATCCTAGTTGCGCCACTGAAAATGAGTATGAACTATGAATATTGATTTAAATTGCAATAAAATAATAATAATTATTATTAGGTATTACTCGTATTTAAAAAATATATATTATTATATCGGTTTAAAAATATTTAACGCTTACGATGATTTTTCTCAGGGCCCAGAGTAGCTTTAAATATTTTCAATGGCGTTTGAACACTATAGTGAACTATATCCGTATAAAATTATTTGCGAAATAGTTGAAAAGTGATTAAAATTCAACTAGACGTAACAAAAGTTACGCATTGTATCTTAATTGGAATATATACAACCGCGAACACGCGTCATAAACAATGCGCATTAACTGTACTTATATACGGCGAGTCTGAGTACGGTGAATGTAATATTAACAAGTTAAAAGCCGTTCATTATACACGACACTAGATTATTTACCTAAATATATAGTATTATATCGAATTGAAATTATGATAGTTTAAAAAGTTCTCTGCGCTCACTCCAACGAGATATAAATTTTAATGAACATAACGTTAGGGCGAATTGGTCGTTACAAGTACAGTATTTTAATTTAATTCGAAAAGAAAAAAAACTATATTTAAAATCGTCAATATAAAAATATTAAAATCATCAAACTTTAAAGTTTAGAGTGGTAGCATGGAAAATAGAGACAAGACTATGTCTATAGATCGGACACCTCTCAAAAAAAAACTTACAAAAATTGACAACAACTCGGTTAAAATATATAATTCAAAAATTATTTTTTTTGGACCCTCCCCCTGAAATTTATTTTCAATTACGGCCTTGAATAAAGGGGTAACTTCCCCGTAAAAATAATTTGACTTTACTCCACTGCTTTAAACTTTATATGTTCATAGATTTAAAATCATTGGTCAAAAAAAAAAGAATAATAATAATATTATTGAAATTTTTAAAATATTAGGTTGAATAGTGACAAGTTAAATAAAAATACTGAATACTTCACATCATGGGTATTCTTCACTCTACTTGTACCCTTGGTAAGTGTATTGAATTTAAAGAAATGATAAATAATTTCTCGTGTATAACAGTTCTGAGAGTAACTAAATCAAACAATAATTGTCAGTTTTGTATTGAGTGTGTTTGAAAATTGTTGCATATTAATATTCTATCCGAAATTTTATTCGTCTACGATAAGGTATTGTTGATGTTTTCAAAATTTAAGCATTAATATTTTTGAAATTGGTAATAAATGAATAATTTGTGTCCATTTTTCTGTGTTTTTCCGTTTTTAAAAAATGTTTCGACTGATATTCATCGTTTTTGGAATAAGTATTGGACATTTTGGAAAATGACCCGTCTATAATGCCACCTAGGTTTGTGTTTCTGATCTAAAAAGTTACTTTATGAAAGTTTTAAATAAGTATATGTCTATACAGAAATATGTTTCTATAAAGAAGGGGGAAAAAAAACAAAATAAATAAATAAACTTCATTATAAAACCATTAACTTTTTCAGTTCACTCAGAATATAAAATTTAGTATATATATATATATATATACACACACGTATTTATTTTGTTTTTAAATTGTGTCGTTGCTATGGAATACATTTTTATGTCGTTTTGATAAGGACGAATTAACAGATGTCATTCTAGAGTTTTAGAGACATATATCCATGAAAAGCGATTACTATAATAACTAAATGAGATAAAACTCGTCATCACGGCTGTCAACTCGTTCTCCGAGATATGTCATAGTATAACTATAATGTGCGGAGGAAAATATCGCAGTAGTTATACGACGTTTATTGCGCCTATTAATAACAATAAAGTTTTGCACGGACAATACCAGTAGAATGTTTTAGACAAACGTTTTGCTTTTATTTTTTGTACTTATTAGTCGGTTAAATAAACATTGATTAATTTCAAGTGCGATTACTTTATATTGAGTGTGACCATTTATTATTTAATTACATATGTAATAATATACATTTATATATATATAAAACAGTTAAACAATAATTTCATTTCTTAGTACTTACTTATATATGATAACGTCGAAAAGATAATATATAACAAAACAAATTTCATTCATTTTTTGGAGACTTAAGACCTGATAATAAGATTTTTTTTTAGGAGAGAGTGACTTCAAAATGAGTAAAGAATTTATGATTATTAAAAATGAACAAAATAATTTTAATAATCTAAAAATTAAAAAAAAATATATATTTATTTTGCCATAAATTGAGCATTTTTTTATTTTTTAAAACAAGAGATTTTAAAAATACATTTTCTTTTATATCGTAATTACAGTAATTCAATCCATAATTCGAACTTTTAACGCTTAGATATAAAAGAAAAAAACTTGGTCGAATTTCTGTGAAATTTCTAACGTACTTGGAAAAAACGGGTGTTACATGATTCCACAAGTTAGTGGTTTTAATGGTTTTGGCTTTTGGTTTTTAGAACGGCTTTTAAAGATTAATGGCTTTGATCGACGGTTTTTAAATCTCATGGTAGTTTTCTACGGTTTTAGGTTTTTGTTATTAATCTGGGTTTTAAAAATATTGTACTCGGTTACTAGTTAAACCGGGTTTTCGTAAATTTCGTTTAAAATTTTCTATTACAATAGTTACAACTACGTAATTATTAACCTCAATTATCAAAAAATAATTGGCTCACAAAATTGAATCTGTTTAAATTTTTTACTTACACATAATATATTGAATAATTTTTTGTGTGCATTTAAAATTTCAATTTTGAAAAAATTGAGTATTCTCACGTGATAAAATATAACTTTTTTTTAACTTGTTACATTTTATAAAATAAAAATAAAGAACAGTTTGAATTTCCCCCTTCCGTTATCGTAACTATACCACTGGTCAACGGTTTTGCAATACTTTTTCACCATACTTATTATTTTTTTTCTATAATTTATTCATTTATTTTTTTAAAATTCGAACAACAGGTATCAGCAGTTGAATTTATGGAAAATTTGTCGTCGTGTACTGTGTTAATATTTAAGAGGTTTTTCAAAATCTAAACTCAAACCATGATATTATGGCGTTTTCATGTTTTTTACTTAATAATAATTATTACACAACAAAGTACGCCGACGGTAAAAGGGACATTTGTCGTCCATCTACTACGTGCACTTGTAGTGGCGGCAACCACTTCGAAAACTCGTTTATTTCGTTTCTGAAATAATTAGAATGAGGTGTGTGCAGTAATTATATCGTATGTATATAAAATTCATCATTAATAATTTTTGTTAAACAACAAAATGAAAAATAACAAAACAAAACAATAATAATAAAAAAAAAAAAAAAACTCGTTTTGTACTTTTTCTCTCTTTCTGTTCTTTTCCGCCACGAGGAAAATGCAAATAGTTCTCTATTCATTCGACGTCTCAACCAACTCTCCCCTCTTTCCCCTCTAACCTTTTATGCTCACACCATGGATTGTTATAGTTGCGATGTTTATGCGTGTAAAAAATTAATGATTGCGCCTTTCCGCAGTTGACACACACACACACACACACACACATTTAAATCTTTGCTCGTAAAGGTTTTTGACGGAAAAAATGGCCGCCCCTTGTGCTTGTTCAATTTTCCCGTTTGAATTTTTTACAATACCTAAAGGGGTAACATAAAGTCCTTGTCTTAAATCCGAAACAAATATTATGTTTTTTATGCGATTAAGGATTTATTCGTGTTCACTAGTACATATGAATAATAAATAATGTTTATAATTATGACTGGGATGCACTTGGCATTACTTTCCAAGGCTTACTTCTGACGCTGGTTTTGTTACAAATGTACTTTTGAATACAAGAACTTAAATTTTCGTTTTTTAATTTTAATTTTCCTAATTTTTTAATTTGTTTGAACATTTGGATTCAAAACAAATTTAAAATTTTATTCTAAGATTTTGTAGACGGTAACTTGATTTTTATACAGACATTAAAGTTTATAGAAATATTAATGCCAACATCTACATATTGCACAGGTGATCTGAACTTAAAAAAATAATTTAAAACAGACGAAATAATATTTCTTTTTCCGATAAGGTCAAGTTATCACAAAATGTCTGTTTAAACTATTTTAAACTACCTTTTTTTTTCTACTTAATCAATCTCTATTATCAAATAAAGCTTGTGCAAAATCGATTAGGAAAATAAATAGATGTGAATTATTTTTAATTTTTATGCACTAAAGCATTTTTTCAACATGCATTTGTAATATGCATATACATATTTTTTAAGTTTCCAAGCTATTATAAGTAGATTTTAAACGCTTTTTTTCAGTGCATTATTTTAGTTTTTTCATGGGACATTTAGCATTTTTTTTTTTTTTAAAGAGATTTGTTCGGATAAGATAATAATAATTCGCATAACCTGTGTGTATTACCCGGGACACAGAAGTTCATGTGTTGAAAGTTACTTTTTTGTATACACATAAAAACAGCAGAATATGTGATGTAAAAAGCAAAAAAAAAAAAAAAACTTAAAAGATACAAAGTAATGTTTATAAAAAATGTAAATACATTTTAAGTATCAAAGTAGATTACTTTGATAACCGTTACAACACGATGATCTAAATAAATAAATTGAAGAATTCATTCTGTTTTTAAGGGTTAATCTTAGAAATGGCTGATTTTGATGGATATGTTTTTACGTGTAATGAAGTACAACTAGTATAATATAAAATTGAACATCAATAATTCAAATCGGCTGGGAACAAAAACGAAATTCAAATTATGGAAAATATTTTATTAGTATATTGAAATGCAACGATCAAGGTATTCCTTCGGGTTATCGAAAATTCGACTTACAGACGTCGAAAATAGTTTGAAAAAAATATGAATAAAAATTGATTTAAACATTTCAATCAAAAAACAATTATTTAGAATATTATTAAAACACATTTAAAACTAGAAGAGAAGGATATAAAAATTAAATTAAAAAAGATAAAATCACTGATAATGATCAGTGATCATCACCATTCGGGTTCTAACAACAGAACAATGAGCTATCATAGGTGCATGAACGTACACGTAAAAGCCATAAATTTGCATTACATTGACATCACATAAACGTACGTAAAAATATTATCGAGATTGATTTACGTATTTAATAGAAATAGAAACGATATATTTTGTAGACGGCAAACAGGCTGTATACGTAGTTGTGTTTATTTTCTTTGATTAAAAAAAAAAAAAAAAAAAGACTTCAGGTGTTTAGCGAAGCGTAACAGAAATGCTTTGGTAAAAACGCACGTTACGACCTACTTTGGTATGAATTTCGCGTTCAAAGATGGCACAATATCAATTATTATTGTCAGGAATATTATTGTGACATTGTTATGGCAGTATTATTCGATAAATAATAATAATAATAATAAAACTGTGCCACCGACTTCTGTACGGGCGTTTATTTATATTATTCTTTTGGGAACGAGAATCTAGTACTTAGTATCATAATAAATGGTCTAGACTTGAATCGTTTGTCTGGTTGGATATGTGTAGTTTGATATACATTTCTATAAGTACCCACGAATAACACTGTTATTATACCGTCATATTATTGTTTAGCAATAAATACTCATATTTTATTGTATGTACTACCTATATGCGTTATGCACTCGTAAAACGTTTATTCGTATTTTATTTCGTCAAAGATAAAGACAGTTGCGTTATTATACCATAAGGCTTCACTGAACTTAGTTGTGAAATTTCAAATATTGAAAACGTCCTCGAATAATGATATTGTATACGCGTCCATAAACTATTATAATAGGCAGTGACGGTATGGATCCGGATTATATTTGTTTTCAAACATTGGTGTTATTGGACTTTTTATTCGTTTTTTATGTCATCCAAGTTACAGTTAGATACTTGGTAAAAGTGACGCATATAGAGTGGAGAGGGCTAAAGGGCTTAAAATTCCCCCATTGAATTTTTTTAAAAAATTTAACAGTTAAATAAGTTCCGATGTAATTTCGATTCATATTTGATTAGATTTAGAACATTTAATTAATTTTAAGTTAATTGTAGCATTTTGAAAATATAGGAAATTTCTCGTTTTTATAAGTTTTTATTTCGTAACTTTATGAACGTTTAAGTACCATAGACGATAAATATGCGCAATACTTTGGTAAAACATTTTTAGAAATTGTTTTCTAACACTTTTTCTTTTCGTCAAATTGTTTTTTTCCTGTTCTTTGTCAGTAGAAAACTATAAAACTGGCTAAGTAAAAATATTTTATTATTTATTATTTTTTTTGTTATGATAAATTTTTTTATAACATTTAAGTAAAATTGTCTCGAATGAACTTAATCGAATGAAGTTCCTCTCAGAATAGTTCTCTCGAAGAAATGATTTATTGTTTTTTAAAATACACCCACCAAGATCATCCCATCCAAGAAGAGTAGAATAACCACGGGGTGAAGTATGTCTGGATTTTTTTGTTTCTAATTTTGTGTCCTTTTGTAGATCATAATTGTCATTTATATCGTACTTTTTACGAATCACTTTTGAAATATTTTTTTTTTTAGATTTTCTGAGCTTAGAGGAAAATTCAACAAAAAATTATGTGATTTTAGCTGCATAATTACCTAAAAAAAAATTGATTTAGTCATTTTGCGATAAATCTGAAATATTGGGACTGAAACCGAACATTTTGATTGTCTTAGAATCGATAAAATTCAATATAATTTTCAAAAAAATCAAGCTACATCATTTGACATGAAGAAGTCGAAAGTATTGGATACGTTATGTTTCATAAATTTTTATCACATCATCGGATGTCCAACGGTCCAAAACAAACTCAACCTTTGATATAATCGAGAAGGAGGCGTTTCTCCCGCATTAAATCGCGGGGTCAATATTATCATTTCACCTCCTCCACCCACTGTAAATAGGTCGAATACGAATCGAACGACATTAACAGGGAAGCAGGAAATTGTCGATAAAACATATTAAGTTCGTATAATTCTTTTCTTCTCAACATCACTTAATCTATTATTCGCTATTAACTAGCCCTTCCCTCTACAGAATTTCACGTACGCTACTGTGCTAAGTATCCCTTATATATTATTATGTTTAAAATGAAATCGTTCAATCGACTGTAATAAATAATAATGCGTACGGTCGTAGTCGGTTTCTTAGACGTTACACGATGAACCGTAAAAATTATTTATAATTTTCTTATTAAGATTTAATGTTATTGCGTCGACTTTACTCGAACGAAATTGGTGTAACTACCGGTTGTTTATCACGTTCTGATTGAATAAAATATTTATTTTGTGTTTTTTTTTTTTTTAGATTCTGAACGAAGTGAACAAGCTTATGATTTTACAATGATGTTTTTTTTTTTTTTTTATTTGTCTCTTTCTGGAAACACTTTTTCGTATAGAAATA